>JARHVA010002765.1:452500-670000 GCA_037957365.1 Torreya grandis
TTTTAATTATAACAAGATAATTGTTTGTGTTATTACTAGTTTATATAGGCTATGTCTTTCATTATGTTAATAGCTTGGTGTCTATTGATATTCTTTAATATAAATATTAACATTCTAAAATGTTTATAAGACATTTTTTTATTCTATATATAATATTAAAATTATATATCATCTATTATATTTACATTCTCGTAATCATAAATAAATACAAGTAACATTATAAAATCATACAATAACATTAAGAACTAAGTCTACATAAAATATAAAAAATGTAACCACATAAAATATTGATTCCATATCTATGTACTAACATTTAAAACATGTAATCTCTAATGTTTAACTACAATTAACTTTCAAAACGTACAAACTCTAACAATCCAAACATACAATGCATATAAAATCTAAAATCTAATGAGGTGTGTGTATGGATTTAGCAATTCCTCTATCATACTTCACCATCTCCATATACATCACCATCTCTGATGATGCTCTCCCTCCATCATGTTTTAAGGTATGAACTCCCCTGCATCCAACTCACAACAAGAAGGTAGTTAATAAAATACACACCCACACATATATATACATCATAAAACAATGTTGTAATATCAGATGTAACTTAATAATTATATACAAAATTCATAATTAGACAATTTATTATAATTCAATCATGAAATCCAAGTAACACACAACTATATCATAACAGCTCATGACTTATAATTTAGTTAAAAAGTAACAAATAAATTTAACAATCATAATAATCCATGGATAGTTAGGCAAATCAACTTAGAGAGAAATCAGGATGTAACAATTATTTTCATAATTTTATAATTAACCTTGAATAAAATGGTCTTTATGTACCAAAAACATAAATATTTAAACCAAAATCCAAAGTCATCATCAAATAATTACCTATATTTGCAATTGATCTACATGAAAATACTTGGACACTCTATTACGATGGTGATAAATGTCTTCAAGGGGCTTGGGTGGGATGTGTCTTAGCTGATCCTCATGGAAAAATCATACCTTTATATTTATGATTAACCTTAAACATTACTAATAACATGGTTGAATATTAATCTCTCATCCTAGGCATGAAATCTACTATTGATATAGAAATTCATTATCTACATGATTTAGGTGATTCACAACTCATTTGTCATCAATTTAATGGTGACCATCAATGTAAAAGTGAAAGTATTATCACTTATCACTATATTTCCAGCATTATTGATAAATAATTCAAATCCTTCACTATAAAACCAATTCCACGAGAACAAAATGCTATAGATGATTAACTTTCTTCATCTGCTTCTCTTTTCCACCCTCATCAAGCTCTTCATGAATCACAATTTATCATCGACATATGCATATCACCATCTTCATTACCAATCAAAAATTATTATCTTATCTATAATATTGAGGCTATCACTATCTAACAAATCCCATGGTACAATAATATCATCCAATTTATCAAACATCACACTTATCCTATCGACACTAATTCTCATGAAAAGACCAAAATTCATTAAAAAATATTATAAATATGTCTTAAAATATGACATCCTATATTATCATAACATTTAAATTACCTTACTCTATTATTCCACTCAAGATAAGTTTCATTCTCTTCTCAAACACACACATGGGGGCACTTACAATGGTCACTATAGTGTTCATGATACAACCTACAAATGCCTACACATGGGATATTATTGGCCCATACTTGAAAAAATGTTATCACATTCTCTAAGAATTATAATCCTTGATAACTACATGACAATATTATTCACTTTGCTTCAACCAAACTTCAAACATTATAATATCCTTGGTCATTTTACATGTGGGGATTAGATTTTATTAAAAAAATACTTCTCTCTCAAGATGGTCATGTATTCATCATCATGGACACTGAATATTTCATTAAGTGGGTTGAAGCTATGCCCATTGTTAATGTCATAGGTATCACTATATCCAAATTTATACTTAATCAAATCATTTATTGATTTTTAATACCCCACACCTTTATCTCTAATAATGGTGGGAATTTAAAAAATAAGGATATGAATGATTATGTGCTAAATTCAAAATCATGCACAAATTATCCACATCTTATCATCTTCAATGCAATGGCCAAGCAAATCCACTAATAAAATTCTTAATAAAATTTTATAATAAACAATTTAAGATTCTTGTTTTGATTGGCATCTCAAATTGTATCCTGCACTCTGGGCTTATCACACTAGCATTCATAATGTTATTAAAGAAACACCATTTTCCTTAGTTTATGGCTCTAAATATGCCTTACCTTTAAAATTTGATTTATCATTTTTACGCATCTCTTCAAAAAATCATTCCCTATGAAGAACTTTATGAGGCACATCTTCATGCTCTATACCTTATTGATGATCATTGTATGGGTGCTTTACAACATAACTACCAATACAAAGATTGAATTTCCAGATAACATAATAAAAAGATCAAAGTGTTTAACTTCAATATTGGTAATTTATTCCTTTATTTGCACTATACCCATGATAAAGATGGAAAGTACACCCAAAAATGGTGGGGTCCTTACATTGTTAAATATATTCTTGGTATTAGTACCTATATATTATGAACTAATGAAGGACACATTTTCAAATAACCAATTAATGCTCAAATTTTAAAGAAATATTTTACTTAAATTTCCATTTCCAATGTTATATTTATCTTACATATATTTGATATATTTTTATATGCTATGATGATAAAAATTATTGCATGTTTTTCAAAGATTCCCAAAGTGTAACATTTCCTTAATTTCAATATCTATAGTTCCTATCATTGGTATTTTGGTCCATATAAATTCATTCACTTATATATTTCATGAGTTTGAATGATAATAAAATGGACAAGACTCAACCATCCTCATGAATATGTTTATATTTATTTATTATTTTTATCAGTCAACCTTCAAGTCTCCTTTTAATCACTGGTTTTTATCATTACAAACTTAATTTTTACAGTTCCTTGGTTTTCATTTTGTGAGTTGTAGTATAAGTGTAGACACTAGAAAGCCTCACACAATGGCTCTCGATGTCAAAATGATTCAAGACCCCCTAGGGACCACCTAGCCCTTCTTGACCCACTAGCTAACCCATCAAAACCTAAGTCAAGTTAGCTACTTAGCTAACTAAACTCACTAAATTACTAACTTAACCATTACCCAAAACTTTTTAACTCACCTTGACCCATTTACCTATAAAACCTTAACCATTGATGGTTATCATTACCACTGATGGTTAGGATGACTGTCGATGGTTAGGTCTTCTTCATTCTAACAAAAATACCATATATATACAAGATATCATGACATAATTTAATATATCCACCTTGCCCATTGTTAACAAACTATGAAGCATTGAAATCAACAAGCCAACCTCCTAGGGAACCTTCTATCCTCCATCTCTCTTTGCCTATAATAGGATGGAGTAGGAGGTGAAAAAGGATCCATAAATCATAATAGTATTATAGCATACATGTATTCAAGCTTTCTAGTTAGTCTTGCTCTTGAGTCAAAGTACCATTACTCTACCAAAATTTATCCAACAATTAGCCATCAACCTTTTAGCAAGCAATAGGTACATTTTGTATTTTAGCTTTGTTTGTTTGGTTTCTAACTTCCAGGCCTAAATCAGGCCTCTTGTACCTATCTTCTAACTTCCATATCCCTAACCAAACCCTTAACAAACCCTTAATTGATCTTGCAACTCCCTTTTGAGTACCTTCAAAATCCATAGGTAAGCACCAACAGTCAGCATAACTATTGACAGTCACCTCCAACCTTTGATGGTTACCTAACCATCGATGGTCAGCATAACCACTGATGGTCACTATGGTAAGAAATAACAATTTACTTCTAACCCCTTACCACTAACCAAACCCAACTTTATGTGTCTGTGGCTATTCACAGACTTCTGCTTGATTTTATAAATGTGTCTGATCTATTTTATCACTAATATTGACCTATTATTACTATATTTAGTTATTTTATCTAACAAACATTTATTTATTCTTATATTTCATTTTAGTAATTTTTGTTATTCAATTCAAGTATTTCATATCAATCTCTTTCAACTTAATTTTTATCAAAGAGTGGATTGATAGCCTTCTAGCAAGCTCATGCTTCTTAGATCTAGCTCATGCTAGGTAGTCCACCTTACTATGTTTCTAAAAACATCTCTTTTTAGTGTTTTCTTATCTATAGGTCATCCTTCCAATATAAAAAGGATCTCTCCACACTCATCTAGATCACATGTGCATAACAACTAGGTTCTTCTACCTCACCCTTACTCCTAGTTTCTTACCTTCTTCCTTAATTAATAAATGAGAAAAAATTAAGAGAACATTTTGGCATGCCCGGTGGGACCCTAGAATTATCTAAGTCCACTTTTCTTCCTTTATTATATTTTCATATAACAAATTCTCAAATTTATTTTAGGTTTATAATAAACCTTGCATACATTGATTGCTTGCATATTTTTAGTGCATCTAGTTATCTTAAAAGCAAAGTAATAAATCATAGTTTCACTCTTTTTATCACACGCTTTAATAAACCACATAATAAATCAACACATCAAAATAATTGAAATAAAACCTAACTAGGATTTCATCACCTAACAATAAACCTTACCCTTTGGCTATCTTACTTGGAGGTCATTACCAATAAGAGAAACCAAAACTTAGCTCTCTAGTTAAGTCTAAACTCTAAAATTTAGTATATCTTATCTAATCACCCAACATCCTTATCAATGTGGTGTTTGAAGTGAGAGGGTAGGCCCCAATATCAATCCATGTACTTACTTTCAATATAGATTTTTGAGAGCCTTTAACACTTGAAACCAACCTTAGACTTCTTCTTTAGTACCCGATCTACAAACCAAAGTTCTTCTTCACACTTTTTAATATATAAGCTAAAAGTGATCTAAAAAGTATCCTAAGTTTTAAACACACTTTAGTATATGTTTTGATTGCCTTGAGATATTTTTATTTTGATTTCTTTATGTTTGAATTGTGAGATTTTTGTCATTTCTTTTCTATTATTTACATGGTCTTTACTAGATAATAGTTAAGGAATCAAACCAACTAAGAACCATCTTCTTCTTCTTCTTCTTCTTCTTCTTCTTCTTCTATGGAGTATACTTTTGATGTTGAGAGTTTTCCTCATCTTTATCCCCCTGCTACCATGCCTCAGATAATTGTTGAGTGTAATGTATATTTCACTACCTTCCTTGATAACAACCCCATGACCTTCCAACATTACCTTAATAAATTATTTCTCCACACCCCTATTTCTATAGGTCCTCCTATGGATCCACCTTATGGTATTCCTCCCCATCTTGTGATTGGTGCTACCTCTAACAAACCTATGATCACCCAAGAATCTTCTTCCAATAATATCTCATCCACTACAACCATCCAAACTAAATCCAACATCCCAAACAATAGCCGAACACCTCCTACACCAACAAACACTTCCAATGTAGGGGAAACCTCACCTCTTATTACCCATACCTCATCCACCATGGGGGTATTTTCTACCCCTATTTCCACCATTACCCTTATCACTACCAACCCACCAATTTACACCCCACTTCAATATTTGGTGCTTTCCATACATCCTACCCTTCCACCTATTAGCAAAAGAGTTAACACTCAACCCTAACCAACTACCAATCCATTCATACCTCCAAACCAATCCATATCAATCCCTTAGCAAATAGTCATGACATGCTACTAATGTGTTCCTTATTTACAAGGATACATGTCACCTTCTACCTAACCTTTTGTGCCCATTAACCCTTATGTGTTGTCCTCCCAACCTTCAATGACCACATATCAATATGTGACATCTTATCAACCTTCTACCACTTATCCATATATTTCTTCCACCCAACCTCAACCAAACTTACCACAAAATTATGGAGCTTCCCAATGCCAAATAGATTTGGTCAAAATGTTAAAGGACAAAATGACCAACTTGGAGTCATCTATCTCTGAGGCTCATAACCTCTTATCTTATGATCAAATCTATAATGAACCTATTCACCCATCTATCCCTATACAATCTTATCATCATCAATGGGAACTACCCAAGTTTTCCAAGTTCCAAATCAAGGAGGACCCCCAACAACACTTAATAGTATTTTCCCATTCTTGCTACTTGATTGCATATGATGATGCTTTTCTCATTCATACTTTTCCCATGTCTTTATCTGGACCAACCTTAGATTGATATATTGATCTAACTAATTAATCCATATTTTCATTTTCCAACTTTCCCAAATCTTTTTAGATCATTTATCAGTCAGTATATCTAAAAAGGTCTTTATTACTAACCTCTACTCCATTAGGAAATTTGATGATGAATCAATTACTGATTTCATAGCTAGATGGAGAGGTCTTATCAACCAACTTTCTTTCTCTTTACCCCAACATGAGTTGATTGAAATTTTATCTCAGGGTTGTGCCAAACACATCACTCCTACTCTTTAGGTTTAAACTTTCAGAACCTTTGATGAAGCTTTCACCATGGAATGTAAACTAGAAATCAAAGCCATTGATGAGGTAAAATTGAAACTGAGGAACAAAAATTATAGATTCAAATCCAATGATCCTTCTTCATCCAAAACTACCAATAAATCTAACTATCCAAACACCAAACCAAAGGCATCCTCAAACTTGATTATCCTTAAAACTACTCCACCACCAACTATCAACCAACCCAACCAAACCAATTCCTCTAACTCTTCCAACCAAAAAAAACAAAATAAAAACCAAGTTACCCCAAAATAATTTGATGCTTTTCACCCTACACCTATTTGTTATAATGAGAATGATCTATGTGCTTTCCACCATGTAATTAGATATGATGTTAATAGGTGTAACACCCTCAAAACAATTATCCAAAGCTTTATTGATAAATGATAACTTGTATTTGATAATCCCAATAACCCCCATATTATTCCCTTGACATTTTTCAAAAAACTTTTCCCAATCATGCCCCTTCTACCAATTATAATGATAATAAACCAAAATCATCTCATGCTTATGAGGTCCATATAGTCAATATTATTATCAGTGAACTTATCATTGAGGAAATCATTACCTCAACTACCACTTCCTCCATTCCACTCATTCAAGTGGTGAATTCACCCTCTATTCCTTTGGACACCCAAATAAAGGAAAAAACCACCCCTTTTTCTTTACATGATGAGACCATAGACCTACCCACTTCTTCTTTGATAGAAATACCAACGGAGGCAACCATTGATTTAACTACCTCTTCCCACACTCCACTTATTGAAGTGGTGGAATTACCCACCATTAATTTGGACACCCAAACAAAGGAAACAACCATCTTCATTCCTTTACTTGAGGCCATCACACCTTCCTCCCCTATCATAGAACCACCCATTCTCTCTTTGAGAACCATCCCAAAAGAAGAGATTACCTTGTCTACCCCTTTCATGGAGGAAACATCCTCTCAAATTTTGGAACCTTCCATAAATAAAAAAGGTGAAGAAACCATTCCCTCACCTCAACCTATGGGCTTAATATTTGAAACTAATGACCAAGGGATCAAACCCATTTATAAGCCTTTTTCTAAATTGCTTCAAAGTCTAGAGTTGAATTCTCAATCCAATCTAGATAGAGCCACATTTTGGCATCATCTTCAGATCCCCTATCAAAACAAACATGATCTTTCAAACTCACTTTCATCCACCCTCAAACCTATCATCACCACAATACCTTCATCAAATACTTCTTCCTACAAAACCATAGGATAACCATCTAAACTACCTCCATCTAAAATTATCAAATCACCTTACACCTCTCTAACCAAACCCATAAAGAATATATTAATACTTCCTACACCTAGCCTTACTCACCTATCTTTGAAGTTGGACGTAAACCCATATAGTCCACCAAAAAAACCACAACCAAACCAACTAAGAAGGTGGAACCACCTAAAATTCCACCTCAAACTAGAACCATACCACTTGCTTCCCTCTTACCTTCTATCTTAATACCCCATCATTCTACCATAATATGAGCTCATACTTCAACCAAGAGGGTGAACCCTCGCAAAAATACCCAAACTAAACCTTTTCCTTTCATTCTACCCCCACCAAATCATCAAACTCCCCATCATTATTTACCAACTTATCTACCTCTACCTTCCCACCAACACCAAACCTTCATCATCTCAATCATTTACCTCTAAAACCTTTACCTAAAAACCAATCATAACTAATCAATCCCAAAAAAAACCACCTACTAAAATAATTCCACCACTTACAAATTCTATGATGAAGCATACTTCTAAGAAGACTCCCCCTCCTAAAACCAAAACACCAACACCTTTAACACCTTTGCTCAAATATTATTCAACCATTATAAAAGGTTTTTGCAAACTTTCTCCTTAAGCCTAAAACCTATCAAACCCTTCAAGTACTAAACCATATTGGTTTAATGGTAGTGTAATTTGCTCATACTATAGGACACCTGGACATGGAGAACTGTAAAGCTCTCTAAATGATTGTCCATAACTTATGGGATGGAGATGATATATTATCATATGAACCTATTTTGAGCTCATTTATAACCCAACCACTTACCCAACACTTACCAACTCCCCCACTCTCACCCAAGAGAGAAGAGTAATCGAAGCAACCATCTAGCCCAACACTTACTCTCGTCCACACTATCCACATGGTTACCTGATATCAGACCCAATAAAAGGATAAGGTAAAATCCAAAGTGTCCATACCATGGGCATACCCTTCCACCCCTAAAAATTCCAAATAAACCCAAAAACCCTCACCTTTACCTTCACCAAAACCTAAAATATCCTTTTTGGGTGCCTCTCCCTCCAACACTTCTGAATCTATCCAATAAGTAGTGTTAAAATAACTTTATCAAACATCAATGAAGACGAGCCTTTACAAACTAATCAACACCTCACCCCATCACCACCAAACATTGATAGAGGCCCTACAATGAATATATGTTCAACTAGAAGACCCTTAACCTCTTTCATCCTTTGTTAAAACCCTTCAACTTTCTAGCTTTGTCACATTTCAAGATTCAGAATTACCTTTTGTTCATTCTGAAGATCCTAATCTTCCCCTCATCATCACTACATACATCAATCAAACCCATGTTAAAAGGGTCATGGTTGATAGAGGATATAGTATTAACATTATCTCCTCTCATTCTTATGACCAACTCTAACTACTAAATAATATCATGTTAGAAACTACAATAGTCCTTTACTCCTTTAATGATACTATGGCCACTACCTTAGGGAAAGTCATCCTCCACATCTTCTTGGGACCCCGCACCATTATAGAACTCTTTTATATTATATAAGTTGAGTTTCAATACAACATATTACTTGGATTCCCTTGTATTTATGCCATGAGTTGTGTCCCATCCACCTTGCATCGATGTGTGAAGTTCAAACTTGAGGGTCAAATAATTACCATAAAATCTGACCCTAGTCCTCTCACATCTTGTAACATGACATATCAACCTAATAAAATTATTATTCCGTCCTCATCCACCTCACAAAAAATCAATAAAAAATCCACCCCTATCATCGATGAAGCTTTAACTACCTACTCTATCCTTTCTTCTCAGATCCCTATAGAAGATCCCTTGAAACCCATGTTCCAATGTCTCTCACTATGAGAGGATAATTTTTTAGCCTTAGATGATTTACCTACTCCTCAAGAGTATGGGAGCTTTAACCATGATCCTACCTATAATCCTAACATTGTAATTATCATCCCATTTGGACCTCCTAACCATCAAACTAATCTCATCTATGGGGGACTTGATCATCCCCTCCTTGATTCAACTACCACCTCTTCTATCTGACCATTTACCTTTGACTTTTACTATCTAAACAAATTAGAATTTTCCAAATTGTACCTTTATAGGTGTGCTTAGAATGGATTTTTCCTTAGCCATTATGAACATATACCTCATGAGTTACCTTCAATCAAAACCCAAAAACCTTGTGAGTTATTTGGCCTTGGGTTTGTACCACCAAAAGAACCCATCGATTCACCAAAACCCATTACTGCCATTAAGGAAAACATCCCATCCTCACCAACCCAACTTCTTTCAAATTTTGAGTATTTCAAAATCATTATTCCTAACTTTTTTTTAGTCAATACTATTATTTTAGGACCCTTGACCTATCAAAAGGATGTCCAAACTAAAACCCTTCCTCTCATTTATCTTAAAATGGTAGAAAATGATTTGCCTACCATCAACACCATCTAACATCAGTAAAATGATTCCATTATCACCTATCTTGGTGTGGGGGATTATTTTATCCACAAATCCCTTCTTCTTAAGAACTAAACCATGTTGAATAAATCCACTATCGATGTCAACTTGGGTACTCAGGATAACCCTTACATTGTAAATATTGTTCAATCTTTAGATTCCACGAAGCAACGAGATTACCCTTATTTACTTCATGACCAAAAATTAACATTTTCTTGTTCCTATAAATATATGCCCAAAATTTACCCTTCTATATCTCTCCACAACATTGTCACCCATCCTAATGCTAAACCTATTAGACAAAAGCTTCATAGGATGTACACTCACATCACCCTTCTAGTCAAATAAGAACTTCAACATCTCTTTTTTTCTGAATTCATATAACCCATTGACTATCCAAAATTGGTTTATAATATCATTCCCATTACCAAGCCTATAGGGGGGCTTTGCCTCTATATTGACTTTTGTGACCTCAACCTTGTTTGCCCAAATGATAACTTTCTTTTGCTTAGCATTGACCAACTTATTGATCTTATAGTTGGCCACATTATGTTATCTCTCATAGATAGTTTCTTGAGATATAATAAAATGTTTATTGCCCCAAAATATCATCATAAGACTTCTTTCATCACCCCTTGGGGAACTTTTTGATATAGGGTCATGCCATTTGGTCTGAAGAACATTAGAGTAACTTATCCACGTATGATGACCTACATCTTCCATGTTCTCATCCATAAAATCATAGAGGACTATGTAGATGATCTCCTTGGGAAATATAAATATTTAAAGGACCATCTAGACATTATCATAATCATATTCAAACACCTAATCCATTTTAACATCTAACTCAACCTCAAGAAATGTGTTTTTGGGGTTTTATCAGGAAAGCTTCTTGTATTTATCATCTCTCTTTGAGGAATAAAAGTAGACCCTACCAAATTTAGAGAAATACTCAAAATATTACATCTAACCCACCTTAAACAAATCCATAGCCTTCAAGGGAAGATCCAATCCATCCATCACTTCATCTCTCAATTATTGGATAGATGTCAACCCTTTTACCATCTTCTTAAGAAAGATATATCTGTTAATTGGACTAAGGACTACCAACAAGATTTTGATTCACTCAAAGAGTACCTTTTTCTACACATATTCTTATCCCTCCTAAAGAGGAACAACCCTTATACATTTATATCTCTCCCACTGAACATTCCTTAGGGTTAATTCTCACTCATCATGATGAATAAAACAAATAGCAAGTTGTCTATTAAAGGGTAAGTAATTTATAATAAATGGGTTGAATCCCATATAATTGACAACCAACCACTTCCTCTTACATTTTTAGATGATTCTATTGTAACTCTTTCTCAAGAGGACCCCACCTACCAAATGACCATGTTCTTCGATGGCTCAAAATGCCAATGCAATGGGGGTATAGGAGTTATTCTCATTCCCCTCAATGTAAAACCTCCTCCCCTTTATTTTAAACTTGATTTTGAGTAAACCAAAAATTTGGTTGAGTATGAAGCCCTAGTAATAGGTCTCCAAATTGCTCTAGCCTTTAGAGTTAAGATGATCAGTGTCTTTGGTGATTCCTAGCTTGTGGTCAACCAGGGTAATGGATCTTACTAGTGTAAGAATGATGCCTTGAAAAATTAAAAATAGCTATGATATGCACTCTTATCATCATTTGATCATTTCCTTATCCAATCTATTTCATGATCTAATAATAAGTTCACGGATACAATAGCTTCCCTTCCCTCCCAAATCCCATCTTAACCTACTGATTCTAAGCTCTTTGTCACCATCCATCATTTTATCACACCCTATTATATACATTCTAACCTTCCTACCATTTATAGTATGGAAATATCTCCATTAGACACTTTTTATGAGAAAACCTTTAACTACGTCAACTTTGGCATTATTCTTCCTAACCTCTCTGAGAATGCCTAAAGATCTTTTGTTTAGAGTACCTATCATTACACCATACTACGAGGAATCTTTTAAAAGCACAGTTTTGATGGAATCCTTCTCCATTACCTATGTAATCATGAGGCTTCCCATGCTATCAAGGAAATGTATGAGAAAATCTATGGGGGACACTTTAGTGGTTTAGCTGTACTAAATGTATCCTTTGCCTTGGCTACTATTGGCCCACCCTCAACCAGGATTAGTGTGATTATGTAAAGAAGTGTGTTAAATGTTAACAATGTATCAATTTACATCATGTACCTACCCATGGCCTTAAATTATCCAAAGACTTTTGTCCCTTCTGACAATGGGGACTCAATCTCATTAGGGAAATTAATCTTCATTCTTCACAGTGAGACCAATCCATCATCACTGCCATTGAGTATTTCACCAAATGGGTGGAGGCCATTCCTCTTATCTTGACCAAATCCAACAAGATAGTCGACTTCATCAATAATCATATCGTCTATCTTTTTGGTATTCCTCATAATATCATCATCAATAATGGTAAATGTTTCAAAAATAAGTAAGCCCAAGGTATTTATGATGCATTTGGCATCAAGTTAATTTTTTCCTCACCTTATCATCCACAAGAAAATGGATAGGCAGAAGCCTTTAACAGAAATCCTCAACAAAATGTTAATGAAAGTAGTCAATGCTTCAAGTCAGGATTGACACTTACAAATCTATTTCACTTTATGGGCCTGTTGCACTAACATTCAAACTTCTACAAGGGCTACCCCTTTCTCTTTACTTTTAAGAGTAGAGGTAGTTTTGCCTCTCAAAGTCTATATTCCTTCTCATCACATATCCTTGTAAGAAATCATTTTTTAGAGTGACTATCATCAAAAATGTCTAGCATGACTTGACTTACTTGATGAGAATCACCTAGCCATGCTTAACCATCTTTGTGTCTACCAAGAGAAAATCAAGCATGCCTATAACAATCACAAAATAATGAGAATTCAATATCAGAGACCTCGTCCTAAAGGAAAAAAAACTTCTAACTAATATGAATAAAATCAAAAGAGGCAAGTTTGATTTTAATTTTATTGTACCCTACATCATAACCCACAAGTATAGATTAGGATCTTATCATTTTTCCTTTATCTAAAGCAAACTAGAACCTCAGCCTCTCAATGCTTCGCATATATATCCTTTATTTTATTAAACAAGGATCAAAATCACCTTCTTATCTAACTTAAGCTCATCCCTTGATTTATAATATTTTCAACTTGACTTACCTATCCATATCCCTTTGAGGACAATGGATTACAACATAAAACCATGTGATTAATCATTACAGTCATAGCCTAATCCTAAATATGGGTACCACAACTCTACCCATAGTATGGTTTTCATGGATACTTTTTGTCTCTAATGAAATGGAATTAGAAATCATTATTTGGTGCTCTTATGAGTTGGTGCTCACAAATCATTATTGTGTTGGTGCTCAACAAAGGGGTTGATTAAGTAAAAGATATATCCCATGCTTAACAATTGGTATTAGAGTAGGTTCCTTTGGAAAGAGGTTAACAAGTTTTGTGGTATATTTTTACATGAAATATGATTATTACTTAATTTATTTAAAAATTTAGAGTCATGTCAGGATGGACCCAATTTTTTTGGTATTATAACAAGAATTTATGGGGAAAAAATAATGCACAATAAAGTGGTGATAATCCATCACAAAAAATTCATCATGAGAAACCTTTTTATGGGCATAAGGATATAAATACCTTTTCTAGGCCATTTCACCAAGTAACCTATGTATCCATTCATTTTGATTTTAGTGGAAAAAAAATATGATATTTATTAGAAAATATCCCATCTGCTTCCTTTATTATGCATGGTATTTTTTTTCATAGAGGTTTGAGGTGAGCCACTTGGAGATCCCATTCTTTTGGATGAGGTAATCCAAGTGAATCTTCTCAATTTATTCACACAACTCTTAATTAAGTACTTGATAATAACAATATATATAATTGCATTTAATTATTTCCTAAGATTAATCCTATCATTGTTATTGTTAATCCCACTCTTACAATTATTTCTATACCTCCTTCACCCATTCCTAATAAGCATGATTCTTCAAGTAGAAAATGTGTTGGAAGTCCTATGACCCAACGTATGGAAAAATGAATGATCAAAAAGGTAAAGATTGAAGTTGATGACAATGATGGTGATACAAACTTGGTTGAATTACTTACTACATCATTGGAATACATAGAATATGAAATTGATAAAGGAGCTCCTTTAATAGATTTTATTTCAGATGGTGATTAAAAATAATAATACTTTTAATATAATGTTTTAGATTAAGGTAAAAGTAGGTTTTGAAGGGGCCCCAAAACCCTTTAAAAGAATATAAAAAGATAAAACCTTAACAAACACCAGGAAGGACGTTCCTGAATCCAACTAAAAAATAATATAAAAACTAGGTTTTACTGGGACCTAAAACCACCAATATAGACCAATACAAGAAACCAAGTTTTACAAGGACCTGAAACAAAATAAAACCAGGCATAATGACCTAAAAAAAGAACCCAAGTTTTACTAGGACCTGTAACCTTTAGAAACTTACCATGCACTAATAGATCTCGCATTACAAAGCCGTGTAAACACGAGGAAGGGTTTGAGGGATCTGCATAGAAAGCCCCCATCCCCCAGCCCCAACCACTCTATCAAAGAAACAAGCTCTAGATCCAACGCCACCATTGCCCATTTCATCTAACCAGACATCTGCCCATTCTCTCCCTCTACAAAGCTCAGAGGAAATGCCACCATGGCAATCAAATCTTCATCAAAGAAATCCCTGACATCTTGAATCACTTCAACATAAGCCACGACCCCAGCCGATAAAAGGCTATGATGAGTAACCAGATCTAGACTCCAACCCTGAAAAGTAGCGGCCTCAATCCTATACCATGGATTTCATAGAAAGGAGAGAGGTAGATCCCCTCCCAATCCTTAAACACCTCATTAAAAGCCACCTCAAGGAGCCTTACAAGGTGCTCCCTACGACCAACCCCTCTCTGCGTGCACTGGTCGAATAACCCTTCGGTCGAATAACTTTTAGTATAATGTTTGACTCAATAGTATATTGTTTTGTTGAGATGTATGCCATGGACTTGTTTATTTTTCAGCTCTAAACTCTTCATAGTGGATTTCAATACTTATGAGATAGTTACATTTTGAAAATAATTTTTGGTTTTGATAGTATAGTAGCTATTCATATAATAGTTAAGTATTTTTATGATCATGCTCTATTTGGTAGTGATAGTATAATTTATCATGTATTAGTACTTGCCTAGATCACTTGGATGTTTATTTTTTTAACTTTTGATAATATTATATTATATTAATAAATGTTATGGTAGATTATATATTATTATGTTATATTGCTTAGATCATTTAAAATAAGCATTTATTGTTCACTAATTTATATACATGTAAATAATTGTTCAAGTAATGTTTGATAAGTCAAGGGCCCCCACGCCTTAGAAAATATTAAGGGTTCTATATTATTTAATTCAATCTTGAGAAATTTGTTTTAAAGTAATAAATATAAAATTAATTTATAATATTTATAACATATAAATTAAACTAATTATAAATTAATTGACTCTTAAAAATCAATCAAAATTATAACTATAACTAATTGTATTTAGTTGTAACTTTAAAACATAACTATTTTCAATGAAATTTGATTTATAAGGAGATTGAAGACACAAAACAAAATGAGAAACTCATAGGTATTAAGATCTCTTCAAGTTTTCAAAGATTCCATATCTTTCTTCTTTTGTACAAGCATTTCTGAGATTGAATAATCATTTATAGATAAACCAAACAATACTTTCTATGATGGTGAATTAATCCGATTGAATAACACATGTATATCCAAGTTTTTTGATATATTTATAATTAATTATCTAAAGATTCTCAGATATTAATTTCATTGATGATTGCAGATTTGAAATTATATGAAAAAATCCATGTAATTATCTCACATAATGATAAAAATATCACATTTTACAACAAATTATTAATTATAAATTATTTAGTGATATTTTGTTAAATATTTTGTTTATAATAAGAAGTATTGCAATGTTTCTAAATAAAGTTGATTTTTTCTTACCTCTTAAGTCAATTCTTTTTTCAAATTATCATACTCTTATTTTATTTAGTTATTTAGTTTACTTATTTGGTTGACTAGATATATTTATTTTCTTATTTATATAGTTCTTAAATTATTTTTCTTGCTTTATTAATATTAGTTTTTTATTCTTAATTTGATACTATTTTCTATTTTCTTTTCTTTTTGTTTCTTAAGTTTAAGTTTATTTTAATTAATTATTCATTAGTTTTATTTCTTTAACCATTATTTATTATCATCTTATTATTTTTAGTTTTTATCTTAATTATTTTACTTAATCTTAGTTCTATATTAGTTTTAGATAAGCCTTTAATTTATTTTTTGTTTTATTTATTTTACTTAATATTTATTTTGTAATATTTAATTATGTTTTGTTTATTTAGATTTACTTAAAATTCATCTTAGTTTAAGTTTAGACTTATTTATAGCTTTTTTAGACTATTTATCCTATTTATCTTTGTTCTATTTATTTTCTTAGTTGTTAGATTATGTTAAGATTTGTTTCCATTTCCTTGATTGGTATCTATTTCCATTTCTTTTATTTCTCTTTTAGTTTTTTTTGTTATTTCTCTTTCATTTGTTTTATTTTATTATGGTATTGAAACTAATAAAGAAAGATACATATTATTGAATAATGAAAAATCATATATTTTTATTTAAGAGATTATTTCTCTCATAATATTTACTCTATTGGATAGGTTAGATTATATCTACTAGATCTGATTCTAATTTATATATTAAAAGAAATAAATTGATTTCTAGATATAATGATCCTTAATTTTCTATGTATTATATTGATTTGTTCTTATAACTATCATAAAACCCATCTACACATCTTAGGATCAACATTATATCCTTAGATCCTTTATGATTAAACTAGTATGATTTCATCTTGACCTTCACAATAGGCAAAAGGGTTTATTCATTGACGTGATATTTTTCACCATCAACATATTTGGTGAATCCACTAAGAAGTTTTTAGAATTTTTCTTTTATTTTAATTTATTTTTTCATGATCATTATTGGTCCCTCTCTTATCATTCAACCTAAGTTTAATATTTTTGAAAATCAAATTGATCATTCTTCTAACCTTATTCATTTTTCTTGGTATAACAAACCTTGAGATTTACATCACATTATTAAATTTATAGACAAAGAATAAGAATAAGTAACATTTGAAATAGATTGGTATGCTATTATAGGTTTTCAAACTTAATTGCATAGTCAAGAAAAAAATCATCATTGTCAATGAGAAAGAGAACAAATTTTCGGTGTTAATACTCTGCCTAAAACTTACTTCCTTTTTGAAACCCTTTCCTATTGAATATTTTATTGCTCATTTTTATCATAATAAATATGTTGAACCAAATAAGCCTATTAAAAATTTAGAACCTATTGAATCCTCCAATATAATAAGAATTTATAGTTAGAGTTAGAAATATCATTCTTAATTTGTGTAATAATAGAGACTAAGCTAAAATAATAGGCAATGAAGCAAATTTTGACTCAAACTATAAATATTTGGATTCATGGGAATCTAATCAATATTGGTAGTCATACTATTAATTTACCTTTAATTCAAGTATATAATGTCCCCAAAAAATTAGGCCCTTTTAGTGAGTCTTGGGAAGATCATTTACATGTTTTTAAATTGATTTGTGCTACTCTTAGTATAAAAAAATGAAAAGGTTTCTCTTATAGTATTTTCTTAAAATTTAGAAGGTAAAAAATACCAAGCCTTTATTAATCTATCTATTAAGGTCATTAGCACTTGGAAGGACATATTAGATTGGTTAGAACTCTATTTTATCAATCCTAAAGAAGATTTAGAATTAGTTAATGAACTTGTAAATATTTCTATTTATCTAACTAAGGCCATTTACCATTTTATTACCATATTTACTAATTTGTGTCATATTTATTTTTAATTTCTCAACACACCTTAACTCTTCCAAAATTAGGGAACTTCTTTCTACTTATTATATCCACTATCTCTTGTGCTCATAGCTCATTGGTTTCAACACTTCCAAGTTGCCTTGGTGGTCCATATTGATTTACGTACTAAATCATGACCCATAACTATCATCATTGAAAAGAGCATGTTTGTGTGAGACAAATTTATATAAGGCACTTAACATGAAAGTGAAGTTTTGACCTTCGTTTACATTTAAAACCTAGATTGCTTAGCTCTTCTATCCTATTATAGGAGGTCATCTCAATATTAATGCCATTCTAGATATTGAAACCTAACCCATTGTGATGACTAAGTTTGAATGGTATACTTTCATATAAAGGTTGGCCCTAAATTGGAATCTTGTTCCACTTATTTGTGCTCGGTAAGGTTTGATTTCTTTATCTCTTATCTCCTTACAATAATTTTTATGGTCACTTTGATTTCCATGCCCTCTCAACCTCTTTGAACCATGTATTGAGAAGACCAAGCTCATGTAAGTCATTTTCATAATTTTCACTTGATCATTTGACAATTTTTGGCATACTTGTGCCTCATTAAAAAGCTTGCTAGATTAGGTGAAAATATTGTAAAATACTCTGATCAACATTGTTGTAGATGATCATAAAAATTTATAAGTCTCTATACCTATTCAAGTTTCAAAACCTTGATTAGATTTGTTTGTAGCCAAACTACACAATCCTTATCTAATAAAACTTTTCTAGGCAGTTTTTTCTGTGTTTGAAATTTGTCAAGCCACTAGACCTAACTAGGATTATAAAACCAATTAGGTCTTAGGGAGAGTCATTCATGTAAACCTTTGATAATAAGAGTTTTTATCCTGATTAGGTCAATGAGTGGTGACCTTGGAAATTCCTTTTTTATCTAGACATAAAACCCTGGATAGGTCTTAGCATAAAGATGTTGGCTCTAATAGTTGTAGTTAAGGTTTCAAACCCCAACTAAGTGTTGCTACTCATTAAAGTAAACTTGAAGTGTTAAGTGGGATTTTATTCCTACATAAGTCTCGATAGATTTCATTGAGGTGATAATAATGTTGAGCATGGAAAATTACCCAAATAGGTTTTTGATCCTTGGCATTACATTGATGTAGTTCTAACTAGGGGAAAATCCTCAGTTAGGTCAGGAATTATTCCCCCATCTCATATCCTTTATTTTACAAGATTTTTCCCTAACTACAACATTGATTCAACCAAACTATTCCCACATAAGCAATCAAGGTTCCTAATCTTGATTAGGTATTATGCCCCCCAATTCATATTTCCCACTTAATTCATAGTTATAAACAAACTTTAAAGACCTAATAGGTCTATAAACATGCAAAATGCCACTCTAGTGTTATTCAAGCTTTAGAAGCCTAATTATAATTAGGAGTGTTTTTTTTAAAGAAATAGACTTTTTTAAAAACCTATGACTAAGAAGGTGCAATTAGGTCTAATGGGTAAGTTTTGGGGCTATTTTTGGTTTTTTTATGATAACTTGAGTTCTCAATGTCAATTTTTCAAATCATTTACATTTTGATAAAGGTGACTCTATCCTATAAAAAATGGTAACTGTAATGTCTATTGGTTTTATATGTAGTAAAACATGTTGATATTTTGTGATGCCTTTTACTATTCATACTTTTAATTACTTGATTTTTGACTTCTTTTGGTTATTTTTTAGGAAATAAATAGTGAAAGTTGTAGGATTTAGAGGAGAATGAAGAGAAAGGACGTGTTTGGGCACATTAATGATGGTAGATGTCATTTTGGAGGGAAAAATATATCCCAAGAAAGATCATTTTTCTATATATTACCTCATTTTCTTTGAGAAAGGGTTTGATTTTTTTCTCCCACAAAGAGATTTCAATCAATCACTCTTTTATTTCCATGAAATTTACAACTTTTGTAGTTTAATATCTCCCTCAACTCCTCCCCTACCATTATAAAAAAAGAATCAAGGGATCAATTGTAATTAACTCTAGATATGATAATATGAATGATGCATATGATTAATATAAGACTCAAATCATTTTCTTGTAAATTGTGCATATATACAATAGTTACGACTACCCTTTCCTTATTTTTTCTCCTCAAACTAGTGCATTTGATTATGTGCTTGTTGATTGGATTAGAGACTAGTTTATGGAGTTTGTATGATTTTGATATCAGGTTTACCTTCACTATTATAGGATTTTATTTCTCCTTTTCCTTTCTTTTAATTTTTTTTATCAAGTTATTATTTATAGGGTTTGAATGTAATTTAAATTTGAATGTCTATCTTGATTTTTATTATGTTATCCATTTTAATGTTTCACTATTAAATGTTAAACCAATAAAATTAATGAATGTTAAAATTAGTCAAAACTACATTAAACAAACCCTAAAAATGTTGATTGGCACTAAATGAATTCATGTTTATCAATTTTTAGCACATATAATAAATCATTCAAATGAGACAATAAATAAGTATTACCCATATAATTTTTTAAGAACCCAAAATGATTAAAACAAAGTTTGAAATTCACACGATATGCCTCTTTACCATAACAATCCATAATGTAAAACTAAATGAACATCAACGTGTCATGACCTAAAAGATAGACCTCGGGGAGACCTGCCTCATGAGACTCTTTTTAGTAGAGGTTGGATGGGCTTCACTACCCTGATAGCCTAATAATGGCAAGTCATGTCAAATTAAATGTCAAAAATATAATTCTCCATAACATTAGACCATCCAAAAAATCATCTAGGTTATAATTTTGTAGTGCATTGAATTTGAAATATAAAATGGATTTAGAGGATAAATACATTATAGAGTATGATAATAAAATTATTTTTTGTATAAAATATGAAAATAAGTTAAAATAATATTAGATTTAAGGATGGAATTTATATTGGTTTAACTTCTAATAATACATAAATTCTAGAGGCCATACATAATATTTACAATGAGCTAGTCACCATCAAGCATAAATTGAATGATAAACCTTTCACATTAGTAAAAATTCCTAATCCTCATAAAGAAAAAATTAAGAAAAGGTTCATTATCTACATGTTTATGAAATATATCATGACACTAACACATTATAAATATTTATAAATTTTAATGATTTATTCATGAGAATAATAATATCACCATTGATTTGGATGATAATATAAAAATGTGTCGTTTTGATAAGTCAACATCAAAACTGATAATGTTTATACTGTTCAAACAATGTAAATGGATTACAATTATATCCCAAAAGATAATTCAAATACAAATATAATCAAACATATTCTTCCAAACCTTTATTATAAGATAAAGGTAAAGCTTTACATAATATTAATGCTATAGATAATTCTATTTTAAATTCTCAAAAACCTAACCCTTTATATATTGGATTTAATAACACATAATATCCTCCTTATAAGCCCAAAATTTTACTCATATATGTCATCCTGATGTTATTCTTATAACATTATTAATGATATGAAAACTATTAAAACTAGTGTTTATTTACTCTAAGGTACTAATTTTACTGATCAACTTGATAAGTTTAACAATTATTTTAAAAATCCAATTCCAAATATTATAGTAAGATTTCAACAAGATTCTAGTAATAATGAATAAAATTTTATTTTCACTTAGTATAATGATATTCTAGCTAATTACATTAATCCATTTCATGTTTCTGTTAAAATTAAATATAAATTAATCCATAATTATATTATTAATACAAGAACTTCAAAGAATATTATGCATAAATTTATTACTGATCAAATAGACATATCTTATTAAACTAATAACATGAAACTTACTAGTTTTGATTCTTACTAAACCAAGAGTTGCAGTAAGTTTCATGATATTATTATCAAAATATATCAATACAAAAAGATTAGGTGCATATCTAATGTGAAGGTTTTAGATATCCCTACTAATTATGCTATGTTATTAGGTAGAGAATGGTCAAATGCAATTGGGACTTTTCTAGGTAAGGATAAAACCTAGGTTCCTATTGGAAATAAAATTGCATTTATGCATAGAGAAGAATGGGATAGTAGTCCTATAGAATCCACACCAACCATTATTATTAAGTTGAAATTAGATTTGGTACGTATGATTTTTTAAATTTGGATGAAAATAATCAATAAAAAATAAAGACCATGTCTAGAGAAATCATTTTGTCTTTTTACTTTGATGGAACTTGTTCCTAACATGGTAATTATGCTATAATTGTCAATTATCATTTGAAAAAACAAATAACACACCTGATTTTGAATATTTATGTTTAGGTTTTGAAGTAGCTATAAATTCAAATACATTTAAAAGTTTTTGGAAATTCTAAGTTGATTGTTAGACATGTAAGGAATATTTATAAAATAAATTAAACTCCTCACCCTATATATATTTAGTTTGGTCACTTAGCGAGAGTTTTGAATCATTTAATACCAATGATATCTTTAAATAATTTAGTTATCATGATGATAAGATTATTGTTTTTTCTTCTAATTATACTTTAAGCAATAATAAACCAACTGTATATTATTATTTTTATTAGATTTTTAGACTTATCATACTAGATATTAATGATAATTGGCCTATTTTTACCATGATGAACATATTGAATCATTTTTTAAAGGTAATTAATATTATCATGATGATTATGTGTTAAATTATGGTACTTAATTTTAGTTAAGCACTATAAATTACATATTGGTTTAGTCAATTTTGAATCTATGTTCACTTCACATGATCAGGATAAAATCTTGTGAACTAAAGAATCATCTAGGAGAGTTATAAATGAGGCTATTCCAATTAATATTGGATTTGATGAGGATATTAAATTTGTATATTTAGGGATACACTGTAATACTAAGGAAAAAATTTAGTTTATTAAATTATTTAAAAAATTTATAGATATTTTTTCTTGGTCCTACAAAGACCTAAAAGGCTAAAATATTGTAATAATAAAACATGGAACACCTATTAAGCTTGGTATAAAACTTGTTGGGTAGAAAGATAGAAGAATAATCCCCTTATTTCAAGACACCATCAATTAGGATATTTATAAAATTTTAGATGATGGTATCAATTTTCTTTTATGATAATCAAATTGGGTAGCTAACTTAGTACATGTTTAAAATAAAATTGTGATATCCATCTATGTGTAGATTTTAGAGACTTAAATAGAGAGAATATTAAAGATAGCTTTCATTTACCTAACATAGATCATATTGATAGTAGATTGAAAGATCTTAAATGGTGTTACCTCTTGATAGATTTTCTAGTTATAATTTTTTTTTAAAATTAAGAAGATAGACACAAAACTATGTTTACTACACATAGAGGAACATTTGATTTTAATGGAATTCCTTTTAGTTTAGTGAAAATAAGTGCCACTTTTCAGAGAGCTATACCTGTATTTTTTGATGACTTAATTGGCATCATTATTTATGTATATATTAATGATCTTACTATGATTTCTAAAAAGAAGAAAAATAATATGATCATCTACATGAGATTTTCACTAGAAGTAGTAAATATGGCATTTATCTTAATCCAAAGAAGTTAGTTTATGGAGTTATTTAAATAAAGTTGATAGGTCCTATTATTTCTAAAAATGGAAATTTAATTCACCCTAATGCATAAAATCTATCAAATATTTACTACCTCATAAAGACCAATTTGATCTTAGGTCCTTTTTTGGTTAAAAAAAATTTGTGTGCAAGTTTATTTCAATATTTTTGATAAATCTAATCTGTTATATATTTTATTAAATAAAATATAATTTACTTATAAGATGTAAGTTTAGATTTAACATTTAATAAACTAAAAGATACCATTGAAAATGTTTCAATGCTTACTAAACTAGATCTAAAGAAACTATTCATTTTGTATGTTAATGCAACTGAAATGGACATAAATGTTATCATTACTCAATGTGATGCTAATCATGAAGAAATACCTATTGGTTACATGAGTCAAGTTTTAAAATATATTGAAACTAGGTATCTTTCATTATTCAAATATTCTTTCATTAATAAGGACAATATAGGCACATTTGAACAAACATTAAAGTTATTCTTTCATTAATCTTACTTCTAAATAAATTAAGATATATTTTAATGGGAAAAAACTTTAATGTTTGTTCAAATGTGCCTATATTGTCCTTATTTTTAAAGCAACCAACTATTCAAAGAAGGTTAGCAAAGTGGATTTTTAAAATTCAAGAGTTTGATATTGAATTTAAAACATCCAAAACTATTAAAGGGAATGATTTAGTTAATTATTTGGATGAAAATGTGACCTCTAGTATAAATGTTCTAGTTCTTTCAATTAATAAAAATTTTCATGTTAAATTTAATTTATAATCCATAAATGTTGTTATTTTTTCAAAATAATTTAACACAAATCTTGAAATGTGTGATTGAGATTGGTTATTTTCAAAATATGATGGTACCATGACTTGATTTATTATTTTCAAATCAACATTGTCCTGATACCTTTGATAAGTGATAAGGCTAATCACTTATATTGCAAGACTTAAAATCTACTTAGTTAGAAAATTTTATATTATATATAAATAGAGATGGGGTTATATTACATTATTTAACCCATGATCAAATGAAAAATGTTCTTAGAGGTTGTCATGAAGGTAGTTATGGTGGACATTATGTAGTGAAAATTGTAGACACTCTATTTTGTCTACTTTCATGTCTAAGCTAGATATTAGACTAATTTATAGGAAACTAAATAATTTAATCCTATAAATCACCATAAATTCCCAAATTATTATATATATATATTTGTGTCAAGGCTTCCTCATTTGGGGTATTACCCTATACACAATAATAACCTATCTTAGATTCAACCCCAATCAAATTATGACCTAGCAAATTGATAAATTGACCTTTCGATCTATTAATGTAAAATGAATAAAATAATTCCTAAATTAAAAAAACCCTAAGAAGGATTAATTAAAAATTAACTTAAATTATCTGCTAAGTAAAAATTCTAAGTTCAATGAAGGAATTACATTTTTGAAAAAAAATAATTTTTTCAATAAAGACAAGGTCAAAGTCAAATGAATTAATAATATATTTTATAAATGCCTAAATTTCAAATAAAAGGTGAGTCACACATCATAAATATCTTCTATGATTTATCAAGCCTTCATAATTTCTTTCACCCAACCCAAAGTTAATCTAAACTTGACCAAGGTTAATCTTAACATAGCCAAGTTTAAAACTAAACCTAACTGCACTTGAGTTAGAGTTATTTTTATAAATTATAAATACAAGTGCCATTTCCACTATCTAAACAAGATTTCAAGCCAATGTTATAATGCTACATTGATTAAGGATAATATTCACAAAGACAAGCCAAGCCAAGCCAATCCAAGCCTCAAGTATGCTTAGAGAAATGCTACTTAAATGGAAATTGTATTAATGAAAGTCTCTATTTCCTATAAGGAAAGCATGAACATACTCTATACTAATGAATGAACACTAGTTTGACAAGGGAGGTAACATAATTTTGTGTTTTATCTTATATTTGTAATTTTGTTCATTACGTTAAGCTTAACCAAGTACTTATGCAAGGGTAGTTTAGTTTCTATGGTATCATTTGATTTAAATTCTCTTTTGATTTCACTAACAAGAAACTAACATAATTTTGGTTCTTTAGATATCTAATTAGACATAATGGCATTCTCGGGGGGACCATACACCCCACATGGACCAAAGGAGTGACATTAAACCTTTAAAAATATTTAAAATATCACTCACAACTTAAATTTTTTAGTTTTATAACTTAATTTCCCATCATTTTATTTAGGTGTTAATCAGTGACGTAACCCTACTAAATGATGACTTTGCTTGTTTTATCCTCTATTTTATGATTGTTTGTTTTTTTGGAAATGGTAACTTCACATTGATAACTTCATAGAAAATTGAGACATTGATCTATTATGAAATTAGTGATATCAACTTGCTAAATCATCCTTTATGAAATTAATGACTTCTATGAAGTAAAATAATGACTTCACTCTTGTATTTAGGTATCTTTGCTAGGTAAATTTTATCATGAATTTGAATACTTTTATCTATTTTGAAACCCAAATGGTGAATTTTACTAACATAATTAATGAATTTATGAGAAACTATATTGTATCTATTTTGGTTCCATATAAAAGTAATGACTTTTCTCTATTTAGAAATTAGTGACTTTGCTCTATTCATAAATTGGCAACTTCACTCTATGTAAAAAAACCCAAGAGATTTAAAAATCAAGTTTCTTATTATCTAACTCTTTTTAATAAACATAGTTGAACCTTGTAACATTTTTTTTAAGGAAATTAAGTCAATAAAAATAGGTTTAAACACTTCAAAATTTCATTCTCACTTATGTTTTATTTTTTAAAAATTTAGTTAACAGCTTTTTTTGTCTTTGAAGGTTATTATTAGCACACTAAATTGCACCCTTGAGGAGGTTATTCAAGCCTCCTCATTTAGGTGATAGTAAGAGACACCTATAGGCTATGGGTGGCCTAATAAATGAGGTGAACCTATAAATAGGTCTAACTCCTTTTATGTTTCACCTTTAATCTACATCTAAGCCTATTGTTTGCTAGGGAAAGGGAGAGAAATAAAGTGAATAAGAATAAGGAGGTGATGTACCAAATTAACACCCTCTAATTTTATATACTAAACTAAGAACATGAATAAGGAGTGAAACCTATGGCACTAAATCAAAATGAGCCTCTAAGCATCATTATTTTAGTATGAAGGTAAAAATCAAAATAATAACTAAGAGGGGATGATCAAGAGGGGTCATATGAGACATTAATGAATTAATCTCTACACTTAGTCAATGTAAGACCATATAAAACACTTCATATGACCTGATAAGATGAATATAACCTATACATAGGTAATGATATATGATAAATGAAAGATAGATATGACACTACTACTAACATTCATCAACTAACCATGAAATATGCATTAATTACAACATTACGAAGATTGAAAATCAAATTGTATTCATATAAAATGAAAGTACAAGTGTTTGCATGAGCAGGGTTTCACCACACTCAAGCTGAGGATCCCTTTCAATGTTAGAATCAGACATATATATAATAAAAAAGAAGAAAGGGAGAAAAGAGAGTTATGAATAACCAATAATGGATACCAAGCACTCATAGAACTAGTTAATAATAACAAAACCTACAAAGAAATAGACATAAAATATCTCTTTAACATTTACATATCAATTTTGATGATGGATTTATAAAGGTGGTGCAGGACCTTTTGTCTTGCTTGATGACTCATCAAGCCTTCTTAAAACTACCACCTTATTCTTGATTAGGGAGTGACAAGTCATATTCTCAATTTTTAATTACTTAGCCTTATCTTGGACACATATAAAATATTATAACCATAATGAATGAGAGGGGGTGAATCAGTCTTCAAAACCTTTTATTCAATTTACAATTAAGAAATCATGATCCATTCAAACAAAAATATAGATCTAGCAAGCACAAGAAACTATCCACATAAACATGAAATACAAGAACACATGACATATGTGGGAACCCTCAAGGGGAATAAAAACCAATGATATTTACAAATGGAATAAATTCCTATAATTTAGAAACAAAATTTAGTGAAGCACCAATTCCATATGGAGGACCAACCCCAACTAGCCAAGCACCCACTTGACTAGGCTTTAGCAAGCACCCACTTATAAGGAGGTACCAACCCCCTAGATGACTTAGTACCACCTTACCCACATAATTGATTTGATCACCTTAATAAAATTTTTTTTATCACATAACATATGATTATCACCTTATTTATATCTTTATACTCTTTAACCCTCTCAAACTACCTTCTAGGCCTCTTCACTCAACTAGGTCTCTTCAAGACTGATTAGGTCATATGACCTTGATCTTCATACTAATACCTCCTATTATATATTTATGATAGTATATATACTCTCTTATTGTGATCTATATAATTCTCCTTATATTCAATGATCTTTTATCTCATTCTCTCCTCAATACCATCCTCTAACTATCCAATTAGGCCTAAAAGGTCGTGTTCTTATACAAGCCTCTTACTCATACACCTATTGGTAATAAATACACACTTTACCACTTATATTGGAAAAAAATAAGCCTTAGGACATATTAAAATAAATAATAAATCATTTCATTAGGTCAGCCATATCTCAAATAGACCAAATCATTCTTTAGGTCTCATGGAGACCTAATTCCATAGGCATAGTTTAGGACATGTTACCTTATAACACCTTGGAATAATCTAAACCTATATTCACAATAAAAAATTATCATAAAAAAATCAAATAGGCCTTATCCAAAATATTTTGATCACCATGACACCTTTTAGGTCCAACCACCACTTGAAACACTCCATTAACACTGTTCGCATTAAGCCTTTAAACACACAAAAAAGTTTGTCTTAAAAAATTGAAGATAAAACATCATTTAGACACAAAAAAATGATAATAAAACACTTATTCAAAACCTAAAATACCTCAAAAATATCACAATATACATTAGATACTTCAATTCAGGGCATAAAACCTCAAACTCATCACTACAACTTGCTTACTTAGAACTATCAAGATTATAAAAACATAGTCATGAAACATTGAAATTGAACACCTATATGACCACTTTAAAAGAATTAAAATCATTAAAATTATCCTATTAAATCTCTAAACCATTTTAAAATATAAATATTATATGGTCTAGTGGAAACTATTGGTCTTACAAACCAATTTGTTGGCCTCACTACACATAAACTTCACTAAGTCAGATAAGACATTTTAGATTCATCATTTTCACCACTATACCTGAATTCCAAGATCTATACCAAGAATCAATATTACATACCATTCTAAAAAAACATCTTCATGTACTTGGTTTCATCATTCTATCATGAAAACACATTCCAATTCATCTTGTCATTGTTGCCTGGGTTTTTCACTATTTACACGATTTGGCCTGTTAATGACTGGCTAACATGGATGAATGGTTTATCACACTTGATGGATATAAAACTTCATGAAAATAAAACATGAGTCTATACATTATTCCTCCATCCATTTTTTTACTATGTCTAATGCATCTTTTGATTTCTACAACTTCTTTATAAAAAAGCTTGTAATAAAACATTTTCTCTCTCCCCTCTCTAACCAATACCACCTAGAGGTACCTAGGAGAGTTCACTAAAATATCCAATATATTACATAATAAATTCAATCCATCATGAGCACTTTTGATAAATATCTTGAACATTGGGTCTTTATTAGGGTTCTAAGAGGGTTTAAACTACTTTTTACTCTTAATAATCATTCATAAAGCATATCCCCTCAATCCAAAAACTAATTATTGGAATTTTTATATAGTAACCTTCCCCATATACCATTAAATACTTATTTTACCATTCAAAATTTTTATGAGCTAATGAGCACAAGAAAATCCTTCTTAGGTTGAGAACCTTTCATTCTAAGCACTTGAGAGACTTAAAAAAATTCATGCATTTTCCTTCACACTATGACCTCAAACTATATGAACACACTTGAAAAAACATACCTCACCTTTGAAAATTCTTACATAATCTCAAACACCTTGAAATATGATCATGACCCCTCATGAGGCCACACACTCTCTCTCTTTACTCTCTAGACCTTGACCAACAAACCACATTAGGCATTAAAAATAACCTTCATACTGCTATCCATGATCTCAACACCTCACTATCATGATTAAAATCTCACTGTCATGCCATACAACCTCCACATGCCTTGACAACATATCATGATACCTTATTAGGCTAGGAAGGGTTTAAGAGAGGTCTAGTTGTAGATGAAAACTAAAGGTCCTACCCCTATAGACTCATCATAAAACTCTCATGAGTGTTCTAATACCTCACATACATGCTCAAATAACCTCATACAACCACTCATGCATATTTTCATGCATATCACCAAGTCACCATGCTCAAACCTTCTCACAAGGTCTCTTCATGCCATGACTAGTCTTAGACTACTTAAACACTTGATGCCTTGACCTATTCTTTCCATGTCATGACCTAAATAAAATAGCAACCAATTAGATATAAGACATTATACCTCACTCACATTACTGCACCATTCTTTTTCTAATGAAAATAATTTTCCACATCCTTATACAAATATAAAACCACATGATCAAGCTTTATATGACTTGACATCTCTATTTCATGCACCTAAACACCTTTGACATCAACCTTGACTTTAATACAGCCATAGTACATTATTTGCCTTCAAATTCTCTCTTACCTTTAAATTCTCTCTTGACACACTCTTCTTAATGCATCTTGTCTCATCACATACTATCAACTAGGCTTAGTCACCTTTGTTCATTCATTTTACTATGCTTCCTTTACATGGCTCACCCTTCCATGCTCTATACCTTCCATGCTCAAAACATTCATGATAATATCAATCTTGATCACTCATCACCTTTGAAAACATCATGTTTCTAACTGAGAACACACTCTCAATAGGTTAATACCATGTTTAATAGATCTTTGACATCAATGACCATTATGCCTTTGCATGATGCACCCTTTTGGCATTAATGACAAAAACATGCCAACAAACTCCCCCTTTATCATTTATGGAAAACACACTAAACAAATGAAATCACTTTGAAATGAAAATTTTACCATCTTCTCATTATCCCCCTTTTTACATGAATGACAATGGGTATTATACAAATTGCCATCTGATCCTTGAACTCGATTTTCAATGAACAACATAGAGACAAAAATATCACCCTAAAACCATACTCTCCTCTTAAGTAATAAGATGTAATCCACACTTAAAAACATGTCTAAACCAAATACTTCTCCCTTTCTTAGTAACAAGATCATATATTTTATTAATCATTATACAAACATGTTCCCCTTTTGTCCTCACAGCTTGTGCTCATCATATGAGTCATCAGGACTCATAGACCTTTCTTAACATAGATCAAGATCAACTACCAATTTATATAAATAAGGAAAAACTTTTTTTTTACCTCTCATATACCAAAAACACTTCCATATCTATCAACATTCTTCAACATGTCTTCATGATAGCTACCAAGCTTCCACTGATTGATAAGTGTATCCATTAATCCTAATGGAGTCACCTCTCACCATAAAGAACTAGAACAACACAAAATCAAGAGATTCCCAAATCTCCATGTTCTCATAATAGTGATTATCCTTTAGGATCCTTTTAGAATTGATTATCCTCTTTGGGTTGGCTTCTTCATCATTCATGTGGTCAATAATTTGAGCTGATAATGAACACTCTTGATACTCTTCAATATCTAGTTTATGCTCTACCATATTAAATAGTCCACATTAGAATGTAGACTAATTAGGACTAATCTTGACTATATTTATCTTTGAAACCTTGGATTATCTTCTTTCTTGAACTCTAGGAGCTTGAATCTTAATGTTCTATCTTGGTGAGTCATGATGACCGAATCTTGTAATATGACCCATGTTAAGATAATTATAGAAAACAACATCAATCATACATCTTGACTAATGTGGAATTTGACTCATATAGTCCCATGAGTAATTATTCTTAGAGGGTTTTCTTCACTCTCTTTCTCTATGACCAAACTAAATACATGATAAATAATAACCATTAAATAAATCTACATACCTTATGGTGTTATGTTGTCTAACAGAATTTGTCTTCATATTATTCTTAAGGTTAACCTTCTTATTCAAATTACCATTATCCTTGTTCTCCTTTTGATATAATTTGAAACCAATACTTGCCTTATCATTGGTAAACTTATGACTACTCAAAATTTCATTTATAGCCTCATTTCTCTTTTCAAACTTCTCACAAGACTTCATCTTTCTAGTTGTTTGATCTAATTTTGACTTTAAGGACTCCTTTTCTAATTCATACCTAATGCATTATTTTTCCTTAGCCTTTAGGCTAGCAGTGACTATCTCTATTTGAGTTTCAACCTAATTGATGACCTCATCATGCTCCTTGGATGTGTTACTTAGTCTCTCTTCAAACAAACCAATTTGCTCTTCATAGTCCTTAAATAATTATCTTAGTTTATATTTTTTCCTTACTTGGAACTTCAACTCCTCTAGAGCACTCACTAATTATGCCTCAAGGTTCACTTCAACATCTTTTTCATCTGATTCTTCATCATTGATAAGTCTTTTCCCTTTTAAACAACCCTCATTATCTATTTCTATAAACATGAATAAGGTTTCATTATTGTCATGCTCATTACTATCATCATCACTATCAGATGTACTTGTGTCACTTACATCAGATGATCTATTATCTTATTTGATATATAAACTTCTCTTGTTCTTGAATGACTCTTTCTTGCCTTCATACATCATGAAATATTTCTTATTTTTATTAAGCTTATATACCTTTTTATCATCACCATGATGTTTATCATATTCTTTATCATGCTCAGTCTTATCCTTATTAGGAAAATTAGATACAAAGTGACCAATCTTATCAATGTCAAAACATTCGAAAGGTAACTTACCCTTGTACTTACCAAATCCAATCTTCAATTTCCTTGTAAACATGGATATCAATTCATCATCATCAATATCTGAACATACTTCATCCTTAACCTTCTTGTATTTGGACTTCTTCTCAGATCTGAATGTTGTTTCCTTCTTTGAATGTCTTCCTTCATTTTTTATCATCTCATAGGTAGTTAAGATGCCATGAAGCTCATCCATATAAAGTGTGTCTATATATTGAATTTATTTTAATACAAACATCTTTAATTCAAATTTATAAGTTAGGAATATCAATCAATTTTGTACAAATGTAGACTCTTTCACTTCTTCTTAGAGACCTCTGATGACACTGATAACTTCATCAACCCTTAATAGGTAGGATGTAATGCTTTTATCTTCATTCATACTCAAACTTTTAAACTACCTTCTATGGGTCTATAATTTAGCCATATTCACTTTGATGTCTCCTTCATAGATAGTCTTCAACTTTTCCCATATCACCTTGGATAAATCATTGTGCATCACCTTCACAAACTCTACCTCTAATAGGCCACATAAAATGACATTCTTGCCTTGGAATTGCTCTCACTTTACTTCTTACATGTTGTCTGAGTTAGTGGTGTAGAAGGTGGAGTGTATCCATCTACAACTAACTACCATATGTCATGACCCATTGACATTATATGTGTCCTCATTATAATACTCCAAAATTCATAATCATTCCCATTGAATAATGAAGTCTTACTAATAGAAAAACCTCCTTGAACTTGACTACTAGCCATTCTTGCTTCTAAGATCTCTTTTAGGTTGTTAGGCCTACATCAAAGGACTAGATCTGATACCAATTTTTATAACTAAGATGACTAAGAATATGGGGTTGAATCAATATTTAAAACCTTTCATTCAATTTACACTTAAGTAATCATGAACCATTCAAAAGAACATATAGATCTAGCAAGCATAAGCAACTATCTACATAACCATGAAACATAAGAACACATCAAATATGTGGGAAAATCTCAAGGGAAATAAAATTAACTAATATATACAAATATAATATAATCGTATAAGTCAATAACCAATTTTAGTGAAGCACCAACTCTACATTGAGTACCAACCCCAACTAGCCAAGCACCCACTTGACTAGGCTTTAACAAGTACCTACTTGTAAGGAGGTACCAACCCCCTAGATGATTTAGCACCAACTCAACCACATGATTTTTTTTATCACCTTACAAACACCTTTTTTATCACATAAGATACTATGATCACTTTCACTATCTCTTCATACTCATTAACCCTCTCAAACTACCTTTTAGGCCTCTTCACTCAACTAGGTCTCTTCAAGATTGATTAGGTCATATGACCTTAATATTGAAAATCATACCACCTATTAGATCTTCATGATAGTCCCTTTAATATATTTTGATTTTTTATAATACCTCCTCTTACTCAAGAATCTTCTATCTCATTCACTCCTCAATAACATCCTCTAACTAGCCAATTAGGCATAAAAGGCCTTGTTCTTATACAAGCCTCTTGCTCATACACCTCTTTGTTATAAAAAACACACTTTCACACTTATATTGGACATAAAATAGGATTTATGACATGTTATAATAAATAATCAATCATTACATTAGGTCGGCCATAACTCAAATAGACCAAATCCTTCTTTAGGTCTCATGAAGACCTAATTCCATTAGGCCTACTTTAGGGCACATTACCTTATAACCCTTTGGATCACTTTACACATATATTAATGGTAAAAAAATTTTGTATAATAATCAAATAGGCTTTATCTAACATCTTCTAATCACCATAACACCTTTTAGATCCAACCACCACTTGAAACACTCTAATAACATTGTTCACATTAAACCTTTAAACACTCAAAAAATTCTATCTTGAAAAATTGAATATAACACATCATTTAAAAACATAAACATGAAATTAAATCATTTATACATAACTTATAATACCTCAAAAATATTACTATATACATTAGACACTTCAATTTAGGGCATAGAGCCTCAAACTCATCACTACAACTTGCTTACTTAGAATTGTCAAAAGCATAATCATGGAATATTGACCTTCAACACCTGTATGACAAATTTAAAATACTTAAAATTCATGAATATTATCCTTTAACATCTATAAACCATCTTAAAATATAAACATCATATGGTCTAGTCACAATTATTTATCCTAAATTAAAATATATCTATAAAGAATTAATAAGACATAAAAGTCTCATAAAACATCTCCATGCACTTGGTTTCATCATTCTATCATGAAAACACATTCTAATTCATCTTCTCAATGTTGTCTGGGATTTGGCCTATTAGTGACTAGCTAACTTGTATGATCAATTTATCACAATTTATGGATATAAACTATCTATAAACCTTCATGAATAAAAAACATGAGTCTCTAACTTATTCTTCCATCTATTTTCTTACTATGATCAATAAAAATTCTGATTTCTATAAATTCTTTAGAAACAAGCCTATAACAAAATATTCTCTCTCCTCTCTTTAACCAATACCATATGGAGGTACTTGGGAGATTCCACTATAATATTAAATATCTTACCTAATAAATTCAATCCATCTTGAGCACTTTTTAGTAACATCTTCAACATTAGGTCTTTATTAGGGTTATATGAGGGTTTAAACTAGTTTCCACTCTTAATGATCATTCATAAAGAATAGCCCCTCAATATAAAAATTAATTCCTATAATTTTGATCTATGACCCTCACCCATCTACCATTAACTACTTAATTTCCCATGCAAAGGTTTAACAAGCTAATGAGCACAAGAAAATCCTTTTTTGGGTTGAGAACCCTTCATTATGAGCTCTTGAGAGACCTCCAAACAACTTTTCATGCCTTTTAATTCACACTATGACCTCAAAAAACATGTAAAAACTTGAAACAACATACCTCACCTCTAAAAATTCTTACATAAGATCAAACACCTTGAAATCTGATTGTGACCCTTCATTAGGCCAGACTTTCTCTTTTTGCTCTGTAGACCTTGACCTGTAAACCATATTAGAACTTAAAACTAACCTTCATACCTCTTTATCTTCTCTCAACACCTCACTTTCATGCTCAACATCTCACTCTCATGCCATTCAACCTCTACATGCCTTGACAATAGATCATGATACCTCATTAGGAAAGATAAGGTTTAAAAGAGGTTTAGATTAGACCTAGACTAAAGGTTATACCCCTATAGGCTCATCCTAAAACTCTCATGAGTGTTACAATGCCTCACATACATGCTCAAACAACCTCATACAACCACTCATTCCTATGTGCACTCGTCTCACCAAGCCACTATGCTTAAACTTTCTCACAAGGTCTTTTTATGCCATGACTAGGCTTAAAATACCTAATCACTTGATGCCTTCACCTATTACTTTCATGTCATGACTTCAACAAAACATCAACCAAATAGATATAAGACATTACACCTCACTCATATCACTTCACCATTCTCTTTTTGATGACAACAATATTCCACAACATTATACATACTTAAGACCACATGACCAAGCAACATATGATCATTTTATAACTTTATCATGGTTATAATACTTCTCATAACCTTTCTTAATTTTTTATTAGATACTAAAGTGCCTATTTTACAACCTTTTGTAGGTAGACCTGTAAGTCTCTACTCTGAGCTCATCCTCTTTTCAAATTGGTCACAAAATAGAATTTTAGTGCCTTTCATATCCATCTATGATTTTTTAGATATTTTAAAGACATTTAATATTATTTTAGGGTTTCTTTAAGTGATAAAATCAATAAGTTTTAGTAATAACTCTCCATGTCAAACTTGTAGACATACATGGCCTACACAAGGACTTCATGGTCTGCCCTTAGGCTTTGAAAGGGTGATTGAGGGGTATTTTAACACTTTATTTATGATATATTTGGATTATATATACCTCTTATAAATATAATAAACCAAATTACTCATTGGTTTATTGAGAATTAGGCCTTACTTGTAGTATTACCCGATTTAGGTCCCAATAGGCCTGATATATATTCAACCAGTTTTAGTCCAACTAATGATTTTACTTTTTCAAGGAATATAGTCACTTTTACCACATTTTATAGACTCTTATATAGTAAAAATTAATCTTTTATACCTTTGTAAACATATAAACTTGTGTTATTTCAGCACCTCTCTGCCTACAACCTTGATCAAAGCAAGATACTTATAGCATTATGCAGATGTTCATCTTGTTATGAGGATTCTAGGCCTCTATGGGTTTTAAAGGACATATAAATGACTTTGGAGAGTGTGATAAGGATGTTATTTCCACTTTGGATCTTGTCATTTAGCCTTAAACATTCTTTAGTCTTTTTTAAAGACCAAACTCTCCTACTCAATCCTATATTCCTATCATTATGTAGATATTTTACCTTCCCTTGATTGCACGTACCACAAAAATGTTGTAAAATGGTATGGGAGTAATAATATAATTTTTAATGACCTCAAAAAATCCTTAATTCTCATCAAATATCTCCAAAATGCTTTGAAACTACTTGAAACTAAGCTTATGGGGGTTTAAAAGGGTTTTGGACTACTTATTTTGTTAGTGATGGTGTATAGAGTTTTCCCCTTCAATATAACAAATAATGCCATGATTTATGAAGTCATAGGGTTTTTTCCCTTCACATAATGTAATTTGGACTATTTGTCTATCTCCTCCATGATACAAGCTTTTGAATCTAGCCTTTTTTGGTCTGGTAATGACCTGATGGAGCTTCTTGAGTGAGACTTGCCCTATTTTGACCTGTAACACCGTATTGATCCTAGATATGACTTTTAGGGGGTTGTATAATGTTGTGAAGAATATTAAACACCTAGTTCCATTATATTCATGGCTGGATATGCTCTAATAATGCATTAAAACCTATAAAATTGATCAAAACATCCTCTTCATGCAATGAAAGTTGATCACTTGAATAAATTTCAATTTAGATCCCTATATAAAATGCTCTTGGAACTCTCCCTAATGTTATTGATGTATATATAACATAAATATTTCTTTAACATACCTTTTCTCAAGTTACATTATATATTGAAGGTGAAATAATAAGATAAGAAGGTTTTACAAGTGGGTTGTGTATACACAATATTTTCAAACTTTATTAATTAATGATGCTTTATCTCTTGCAAGAACCCATCGAGTCTCAATATCTTTGAGTGCACTCCTTAAGGGGTGAAATGTGTAAGGGGTGGGTTTACCATTAGTGCTTCATAGGATTTTTATCTTTATACTACCACTTGTTATCTACACACCCATCTCCCAAAAACATTTCCCTAAGTTTGGCCTCATATTTTGCACCCTCTTCTAGTCATTTTTTGCCTTTATTAGCCCTTCCCTAGCCTAAAATCCTTTTTGACAATTTAAGTTACATTTTCATCCCCATATACATTGTATTCTAATTGATAAAACTTATTTAGGGTCTACATTAGCCCTTATTTGACATAGATCAAAACCTAATTTTTTTGTCAATAATGATGCAATGTTGATTAGGTCAACCTTGTCAGCTAAAATTTTAGAAAGGATTAGGATTAGATCCATCTATATATACACATCGATTTTTTAAATTTTAAGAGAAGATAATAATAATAGATATATACTATGCATCTTCTTATCCACCATTTTACTTAAGGAACATAGCTTAGGGTTTCATACTTTCTTTGGAGATATAAATATTATCTTGTGGAGAAGTATTTTAGATGCATCAATTTATCCTTGTCATCATTGTTTAAGTAGTTTTTAATTTATATTAAATTTAATGTTACTTACTAAAAACTCAAATGAAAACATGGTTTATGGAGAATACCTATGGATTAGAAGATGTTTTGCACTACTTTAAATCCAATGATTGTGAGAGATTCTTTTTGGATGGGAAGAATAACCTGCACACGTGTAAACACTTGATAAAAATAGATTAATAGATAATGAGGTGAGATAATTGGTCAGAAACAAGTCCTGAGAAGTTGTGAGCTTCCTCAAATGGATGTTAGTTCACTTGTTTACACAATCAAGTGGATAAATAACATATGAAATTATAATAGATAAAAGATATGATAACTATGATAATTAAGATTCAATCCTTAATTGATTTATCAATATAAGTGTAATATTTATCCCAGTAAGTTGTGGTAGCATCTATATCATTATATATGACATCTAGTTGGTCTTTAGTGGCTTTAAGAGGGGGAAAATAAACAATAATGTAGAGAGATAGCTCAAAATCTATCACTCTAATCAACAAACATGGGTTGGGAAACTATAGGGAGATCTATGATATTGATTACATCATGTAATATTCTTGGTAGAGTCATCTCCATTCAAAGTCTCTATTCAAATGATAGGAAATTAGCAAAGGATTGTAGATAGTGGTCTAATATTAAGGTCTCAAGTTTTTCAAATTAAACATAGTGGATCGATGCCAATCCTAATGGGATCAATGTTGATCTATATAATAGGTGTTAATTCAGAATGAATTAGTATCGATTCTCTCTATGACTAAGATTAATTAAAATAGAGAATAAATAAGATAGATTAGATGATAGAGATTGATAAAAGGATGTAGAGGGATGTAGATAGTATTCTATAGACTAGATAAATAGAAAAAAATAGAATAATTAATAGAAAATAAAATAGTAAAACATGATGACTTACCTTGGATATGATTGCAAATATATTAAAATTCTTCTCCATAAATGCAGGTAGGTTTTTAGGCTTGTGATAGAGGATGTAAATTGAACGTAGTAAAATTATGGTAGTGTTATCAAAAACATATCTAATTCTCTAAGAAATCGAGTATCAATTCAAGGTTCTACATTCTTGGGTCCAAAATGCAAAGTTTTGTTGGGTATTTATGGATCAATGTTGATCTAGAGAATCGACACTAATCATATATGAATCGACATCAATTCACCCAAATTGGCACCTTTTTTAACCATAGGTAAAATTGGATTTGATATGTGTGAAGTTGTTTTTTTTGACACTATATGGGGGTAAAGTGGTTAAGGGGTACATTCCTTAGGTTATTAATGAATTTAAGAGGTTAGGGAGGGTAGAAAGGTAATAGTAAAGGCAAGTTCCCAGGTTATAAATGGTAAATAAATTAAAACTTAAGATAGGGATTATTTATGAGAATAAATAAAAATAAAAACCTATGACATCTAATTAATAATACATAGGGTTTGAAATTATAGTATCTACATTTTCCCCCTTTTATGGAGTGATATGGAATATGTGTCACAAGATAAAAACCATGAGAGGTCCTCAAACTAGGAGTTGACAAATGATAAGGAGTAGGTGATGAGTTTAAAAAATGGAATAATGGATGGGATGGGAAGATAATAGGTGAGTTATAACAATGTGAATGCATAACATGAAATGTATGTTTTGCACTGATAGGATATAAGGTAATATAATAAAATATGTTCTAAGGTAAATCCCATAATTAAATTCCACAACTTCCAATAGGTGGGCTTAAAGGAAGGTAAAATAATAAACTAAGGGATAGGGTTGGGTTGACCAAAGCATCTAGTGTGCTATATGATGTGCATGCTACCTATAGATAGTTATTATCAAGAGAAAATTCACTCTCATAACCCACTGAGGGGAGATACCCAAAAGAGTACATGCCTTACGTAGGTTGTGTGGTCATTAGGGGGTCAAAATCCACAAACCTAAAATTGTATAGGAAAAATAATAGGGTAAGTGTGATAAGGTACCAAGATAAATCTAAGGATTAGGGATAGATGTACATAAAATTATAAAGCAAAAGGGGGAAAATAGAAACTGATCTAAAATGAAACTGTGATGATCTACCAAATCAGCACTAATCCAAAACCAATCGAAATCAATCTAAAATCAGATATATAAGAAAGTTTGATGAGGAAAAGGGCTCATTTTCTATTGGTGAAAATAAAATGATGCTTGAGAGCTCAAATGATGACTTTGCTATGAAATGAGATAGATTCTAGTGGATTCAGGTGATGATAATGCTCATAGGACAAGGTAGGTCTATTATTTTATTAATTTTTTTATTTTTTAAATTTTTTTAGCCTTTTTAGAGGTAAGGTAGGGATAGGATTATGGTGGGATAGTGCTAGAAAATCAGCCCCAATTCCCTCATGAATCAGTGATGATTCACATATAATTGATGTTGTTTCACCAAAATAACACTGATCTTGACAAAATGATGCCAATCCATAAGGGATCAATGTTAATTCACAAAAAAGGTGAATGGCTTAGATTAGAGTCTAGAGTTAGGATAAATTAGAAATTTTTTGGAGATTTTAGGCTTGTAAGGGATGTTGTTTATAGGCATGAGTTCTACTATGGATATGAGATCAAGTTTAATCCTTACTAAATCAATTATGAATTTAGATAAGTGATAATGACTGGGCCCATCTAAAGGCCATAGGCCTAAGAGGGGTATATCACTATAGACACATTCATTGAGACATAGGCTTGTTGGTTAGTTTGGTAGAGCATTGGGATGTTATGACTTGGACCTTCTAGCTTTTGATTGGGGACATGACCATCATAGAGGAGGACATCTACCAAATTCTATGATTTTTGGTATATGGAGCACCTATTATACCTATGGACGAGTAGGATGAGGAGTAGTGTTGATATGACTATATGGAGATGATGTGAAGGATATCAAATTTGTTACATGTGGTTTTAATTTTGAGCTTCTATATAGAGTTGATAAAATAGGGAGAGGCATACTCACTATGATGTTATTGGCTATCTTGTTATGCACTCCCAAACTCAAGGGGAGGTATATTTCTATGGAGCTTGATAAGTGTATTTATAGACATGTTAGAACATCAGATGGTTTTTTCATGGGCCTCAACTTTAATGGAATATATTTATAAGGAACATTGGGGTTAGAGGACCTAGAGTTGATACAGATTAGATGTCATTATCATTATATAGTGATAGGATTATGAACACATCAAGATAGTGCATCATATTAGTACCATATGGATACAGTGGTATGGTACTAAGTATAACATGTCATTCCTTTAATGGAAGGCCGATCTAGCATGAGGATTTTTAGATGTCATCACCTATGACCTAGAGGGTTTGAGGGATATAAAAATCATTTTGAAACCTTATCTAAGATTTCCTTCATGGCCCAGGGTGGAGGCATAGCTCACAAGGATATGGAGGGAGAGGTAGGTGATGGGGAGGAGGATAGAGTACCTAGAGTACCTATATTTTGGATGGATAATGTGGTAGTTTAGGATAGTATAGGAAATTATATGGGCCACACATGTATATAGGTGAGATGAGAAAGAATAGGAGCTTCTAGGACCAATCACTAGAGACATCCCTATGTAAGAAGAGATGGTGCTAATAGGATAGTATATGGAGAATTTAAGGTGCACTATCACATAAACAACATGGTGGGTTGAGTAGTGGGTAGTGAGGTAGGATATGGTGGTCCATTCATGCCATGAGAGAGGGGATGAGGAGATAAAGGAGGTTGAGGATGAGATGGGAGATAAGGAGGATGGGGGAGAGGAGAAGATAAAGGAGGAGGAGATAGATGTATCTAAACTTATCATAGAGAGGGATACATTGAGGGCTTAATGTATCACCTTATAGGGATAACTAGCTACATCATAGGGGTCTTTGACCATACTGTAGATAGAGATGGAGATAATTTAGACTTGATTAGATACACTATAGGGGGTTTGACTATTCAAAATTTAGTCATGATATAGTGGTGGAGGAGAAAGATCACTACAGAGTAGAGAGAGACACTCTAAAGAGGAGGGAGGGGGAGATAGAGTCATTAATACAAATTGTTGGAGAGGTGGTGGGGACCATAAGCATTGAGTGATATAGGGAACTAGTGGTTGAGATGGGATACTATGAGAATATAATTTTAGATCAGCTTCTAGAGACTCCTCACTATGCTTCCCATATAACCACAGAAGCTAGGTCCTCTAGGCACACACATACATGGTTAGTGAGCATGGGGAGTGTATCCTAGAGGAGAGCTAGGGACAGGGAAGAGATGGAGAAGGGGGAGGAGATGGGAGTAGAGATTGGGTTGGATCCATTCTAAGCATCCATCTAATTAGGATATAGTCTACATATTAGCCCATTTCTTGATGTATTTATATTCATTGTACTAGACAGAGAACCATAGACATGTATAAAAATAATTTTATGTACACTGATCATTTTATATATGTGATTCATGATTATGGATTATATTATTATGGATTTTTTTATGGATTATGCTTATGTAGAGGTTTAAATTTTATGGATTATAGATTTAGATGATGTGGTTTATTATATTTGTTACATGTGATAGATTTAAATGTTTTATGGATTATGAGTATTATGGATTGTTTATAGATTTTATGTGATGTGATTTAAATTATTTGAATATGGATTTAAATGTTATAAAATACTTATGGATCATGATTATTATACTATGGTGGATATGATTTTGATGTATGGATTTATTTAATGTATAAAATGTTCATTATTAAATAAATATGGATGTGACTTTTGAATATGTGATTATGGATTTAATGAGTTGATTAGATTATGGATTATGGTATTTTACGTAAAAATGCTTATGGATTATGGATTTATATTTGATTATTGATTATGAGTTATAGTTTTTATATGATGTGATTATGTTTTATGGATGTAATTATTTATTTAATTATAGATTTTATATGATGTGATTATGGATTATGGATTTTGGGTTAGACTATGGATTATAAAAAATGTTAATGGATTATGATTATTATGGATGCAATCTATAAATTAATAATTCCATGTTTATAGATTTGTGAATTATTAAATTAGGATATTTGTTAATAGGGTGGAAAAATGTGTAATTTATTTAACACAAATTTAATTTACAAAATGAATTATTTCTAATTATTGGCTCATGCCATGACCCTAAGAAAACCACTTGAAAGGAATGCATATACATCCTCAACCATTTGCTATTAACAATCCTAACAAATTTAGGTCAACTAAGTTCAGGAGCTTATTGATTTTGAGATTTTCTTTAGGATTTGATATAAAGAGGATTCTAAGAAGAAGATGCTTTCATCTTCCATATCCATAGCTAAGGTCAAACCTAGAATCCTTTTGTGCTAATATATGTAGACTGATCAATGTGGGAAGTCTACTAAATTAAAGAAAGTTTATCGATACAGGAAGCTTCCTAGGGATTGTTTTATGAATGATAGCCATCCTTCGAGAGAGTGGTCTATATTTTAAGATATGATTTTTTGAAATAGTTTTCCTTTGAGGGAGTAGTCTGTACTTTTGATATTTTTTATATTTTTGCATATTTTATGTATTTACATAGCTATCCTTTGAGGGAGCAGTCTATTTATTTTTTAAATTTTTTTATTTTTTCTTATCCTAATTTTAATGTTTATTTTATGGATTGGCCTCATGTATTCTAGGATAATTTCCCAAAGATTTAATATACAAGATATAATAATTATTCTCAAAATGAATTATTGATAGGGAGAGATTTCATGGAATAATGATTTAGATCTCCTTCCCATTATAGGTGAAGCTTATCCAATTAGATCATGATATGAATAAAGATGAGGTATTCATATCCAAGGTTAAAAACAAGAAATGTTATCGGATATCAACATGTATATATATATATATATTATTATTTGGTATAATAATAAGAGGAATATCAACCCTATAAACTAAACTAGGCAGACCAAGGTGATTAAGATTTATTAATAGTAGAAAGGATGTAGATGCAATTCATTAAGAGATTTTTTTTCTAATTTCCCATCAAGAGAGGCCAAGTGATATTCCATAGATCAATAATTATGGGTGATAATATATGGTCTAAGCCAATTCAGAACAAATTTTACTCTTTTCCTTTTTTCCATATTAGTGACATGTTGATTTTATTTTAAGATAAGGTCATTGATATTAAATTCACATTATTTTATATGCTTATTATAGGCATGATTTATTTTTCCTAATATACATGTAAATGGTCAAGGGTAGTTGATCAATGCTCATCCAAGCATTTGATCTTGGCTAATCATTCTTGATGAAAGTCATCCTCAAAAATGATATCTTTAAGGGATATGCAAAGGGAAGGAATATGAACTTTGAGAGGAAGTATAGATTTAGTACCATATACTAAGGAGAAATGAGTAACATCTTTAGGGGTCCAAATACTAGTTTGATAATCCCATAAGGCAAAGGAAACATGAAGATTATAGTTCTTGCCTACTTCATTAATTACATTAGTTAGGATTTTGACAAGAGTTTTATTAGATGCCTCAGCCTATCCATTACCTTGAGGATAGTAAGGTGAGGATAAGTTGAGATTAATGCTAAAATAATCATAGAGCTCTTGAACCATTTTGTTCTTAAAATATTTTACATTATTTGTGATGATCTTATGAGTTACACCAAAGTGACAAATGATATGTTGAATAATAAATTCAATAATTATTCTATTTTAGTCAAGATAAGGGGAGTAGCCTCCACCTACTTAGTAAAATACTTAGTGGTGGTAATGATAAATCCATGATGCTGGGAATATTTAGGATTGATTTGATCTATAAGATCGAGCCCCCACTAGAAAAAATCCCAAAAGTCTTACGCTACCTATAATGTTTGGATAGGGACATAAGATAGGTTGTCATGTTGTTGAGATTTAGCACATTTATTAACATATTAAAAAATATCCTTATTTAAAGTGGGCCAATAATAGACCAACCATAATATTCTCTTAGTGATGGTGAAACCACTAAAATATCCACCACATGACCCATCATGAGCTTCTTTGATAACAAGGGTAGCTTCATGATCTTGGAGACAAAAAAGAAGGATACCATCAAAACCATTCTTATAAAGAACACCCCCTAGTATGAAAAAATGTGTGAAATCTCACTTACCATTTTTAGAAAGATATAGAGGAATAATCCCCATTGATAGGTAATAAAATATCTATGCATACCAGAGATCTGATGGATTTTCCTCCACACTATGGATGGAATGAAGGCTAATTTTGGTAAAGGAATGTTAATTAATATTATGAATGAGGAAAAAAAATTAGATTTCTAAGACAATGATAGGATAAAGGAAGCCAGGGAAGCTTTAATATCTATAAACTTGTTAGTTTATTGAGGAGTGGCTTGGATAGCATAATGCTCAAAAGTAGATAGTAACTGATCAACCAATGTCTTAGACTTCTAAAGGGTTTCATTTTTAAATTGATAAATGCCCTTAATTTGATTGACCACTATCTAGGAGTTACCATAGATATTAAGTTTATTAATACCCAAGGCTAAAGTGGTTTAGAGACCTATGATTAAAGCCTCATATTCTACCATATTATTAGTGAAGTTAAAATCAAGATTAAAAGATAGAGGGATAGGTGTCCTCCTAGGAGGGATTAGGATAATTCCATTTCCCCCATCATGATCAAATTTGGATCTATTAAAGAATATATTAATTTAGTATTGTGGATCTGATTGGGATAAACAGGTTATAGATTCATCTAGGAATTCATAGTTAACTGATTGATTATCAAAAAGAGGTGATTTAGCAAGATGATCAGTAATGATTTGACCTTTAAATATTTTTTTATGGATGAAATCTAGATTAAATTCTACCAAAATCATAATCCATTTTTCCATTCACTAATTTGATAGGGCTTTAAATTCATAAATTTTAGGATATTGGTGTTCATGATGACATAGGTTTTATGAATGAGTAGATAATGTTGAAGCTTAGAAGCAATAAAGACCATATCTAGGCATAACTTCTTGATATGATAAGAATGCATCTCCTATTTAAAAAGTTTGAAAATGATAAAGTAAATTGCCTTCCCTTTTTGTTGTTCATCACGATGGGCAAGCATGGCTCCAAGGGCATTATCGGTAGCAAAAATATACAAGAATGGTTATCCTTGTTTCAAAGGAGTGAGAACTGGTATTGAAATAAGGTATCTCTTAAGAGATTCAAAAGCCTCTTGACAAACAAAATCCCATTTAAAATGGATATCTTTCCTTAGAAGGTGATGGAATGGTTGACATCAATTGAATAGCTAGGAGATAAAATGATGGATAAATTGCAATTTACCTTGCAAACTACATAGTTGCTTATGTTTAGAAGGAGGTGGACTTTATAAAATGGATTTGATTTTGGTAGGGTCAACTTTTATCCCATAGATGAAGATAATAAAGCCTAAAATCTTACCTGTCAATACTCTAAAAATGCATTTCTTAGAAGTTCTATAGACACAAAATTGGATTAAGTGAGCAAAAATAACCTTTAGGATGGAAAGGTAATAATTTCACAATTTTGATTTACCAAGGAGATCATCCACATAATCCTTAACAAAGGCATATTCCCCATGTAGTCTTGGTGATAGGGAAGATATTAGTTACCTATTACACGTAATCAATAGGTTGGATAAAGTTAATATATAAAAGATGCTATAAATCTTCTTTGACTAAGAGTGCAACACAAGGATGCATCTTTCAAAGCTTTAGATTTATAGGTTTAGAGTAAGGTAATGTGACAATGTTATGGATGATGATGGTAGGATTAATACCAGGCATATTTCTATAAGACCAAATGAATGTTTCACTATGATCTATTAGAAATGTAGTGAAATCCTAGTATTCCTAGGGATCTAAGGATTTACTGACATTTATTATTTGTAGAGTCTCATGATATATTATGTTAACATTATGGTGGCCTTATTAACATTAATGGTGGCCTCATTTAATAGAATATATGTTTTATATGGAAGGTATTTATGTATATTGGAGTTCTCTACACCTAAATGAGTTAATATTGAGTCATGATCCTGGAATTAAATAATAAGGATGGTAAGAAAATCCTACCCTATCATATATGGGTAGGATAGAGGAATGGCTCTGACCTCCCTATTGTGATGATAAATGATAGGTTATATAGTAATGGAATTGACTAAAAAAATTGTTTGGGGGAATAAATATGACATCATTTATCGAAGAAGGGGTGTTGGATGATGAGGATGGTGTATCCTCTTTTGGGATGGGAAGGAGAGTAACTTATGGGGCATCTTTGGGATTTTTGCTAAAATTAAGGTCATGTTTTTCATGGGAGTTTATAAAATACCTCAATAAAACCTCATGTGAGCATTTTTTATAATGTCCTATGTCGAAACCCTTCCAAGAACACCATTATAGGTATGTCTTTGCAAAGTGGGGCTTATCAAAGAATGAAAATTTTGAGCTAAATGGTTTAGCATGGATTTGGTTAGAAAGGCCTGAAGAAGGCTTATTGACTCCCCCATAGATTAAATGTGTGTGGAGGAAGGTGGACCAAAGGTAATAATTTCTCCTAAATTTGGACAATAATCCTACTATTTGTCTAGACATCTATATTCTTGAGGAGTGGGGAGAGTATTAAGTATTAATAATTGATATTCTCCAATTGAAAACTATTTAAATATAAAATTAATGGACTCCTTACTAATCCTTAATGAAAGAATCATCGTACTAGTTGATGCCTCATTGGATGATGATGGGGTAGTGCTTTACAATATAATTAGGACATCATTTGGTGAAAAGGTGAGGTAACAAGATTTAAATGGATGGGGATCAGCTAGAACATTGTGGATTTTACCCTTATATTCAAATTTAATACATCGATGCAAGGTAGAGGGGACATAGTGCATATCATATATCTAGGGACATCCTAACATAATGTTGTATTGAAACTCCCCTTCAATTACATAAAATAGTTCATGTAGAACATGTGAGCCTACTTGAATGTGAAGGACTATATTCCTAATGCAAGGGTGATGGTATCATTGAAGGCTTGTAGAATGGTGGGGGATTGGTCTACAACTATTTCATATAGCTAAATTTTTTTAAATGCATGTCCTATTTTCTCTATATCATGTTAGTTTTTGAATATGAGGGTTAATGGGTTTTATGGGTGGTAACATGATAATAGAGGTCTAGATAAGATAATCAAAGATCTTAGAATAAGATCCCTTTAATGAATTTTGACTAGGATATTTAATCCTCTGAGGAATTAGTAGAGAATAGGTATGTGACTTTGAATCTTGACCTTTTGAACTAGTTATTTGAATGTTCCCTATTGTAGGTACATTGTGCTTAGGATAGGTCCTTACACCTAAACCTTGTGGATAGTAGGGGTTTAAATGGTTATGTATTGGAATTATCATGATGGTAATATATGTTGTGATGGTACATATGATTTATTATAGGATTATATGATGGTATTTTTTAGTCTTGTTGATGGATGGGGTCCTAATATAGATGCTCTTGTTCGAATAGGTGGCAATGGTGCTTTCCCTTTTTGAATTTGCTCAGGGGTAATAGGGATATCCTCTTTAGGGAGTTTAATCCTAATAGGAGGATGATATAGATATTCTCTTCTTGGGGCTCTGAGGTTTTTTTTTCTAGCATCGATGTATTTTCCCTTGATTTATCTAAGATTTAACACCTCTTGAGAAATAGGGGAAACTAGTCTTGAGCTAGTCTGAGGTAACGTAATAATTTCCTTAGGGGGTAATAAGCTAGAGGGAATGGATATGCTAAATGTAGGTATTGAACTGATGTGATTAGTGGGATTTTTATCTTATATAATGTTTAAACAAACCTTTTATTTGAGTATTTTCCTTTTTTAGTTCTTGAGTACTTTCAGTTATGGTTTCCTCGAGTGGATCCCAAACAATGAGATCCAAAAAACTCAAGGAATTTTTTGGGATATCTTCACTCAATTCAAATGGATCAAAGGCACATCCTATAAATAGATCGAGTATAGGAGTATTATCAACTTCTTTAGGTATATGTTGGTCATGGATTGTGTTAATTACATAAGTTTTATGTTTTGAGGTACAACCCAAATTAGCTTGCATAAATTCTTATGTAAAAGCATGATTAGGGAATGGCTACATATATATATATATATATATATATATATATATATATATATATATATATATATATAGTATAATTTATGGGTGAATTAGGGTTATCTATTTGTAATTCCCCCTGATCAATAAGATTTTGTACTAGGCCCCTGAAATAGAAACATCTATTGATGTTATGACCTATTACATGGTGAAAATTATAGAAGTCATTTTCCCTAAACTAGCTAGGTTTAGGGCAAGAATAATCAAGATGTTTTACTGTAGGGAGCTTAATGAGAGATGAATTTAAAATTTTATATAAAATATATGTGCAGGATTATCCTAAAGGTGTATATTTTCATGGATGAAAACATGTCAATGGCTTTTGAGATTGTTCTTACAAGATGGAGGGCTTAGATTAGTTTTTAGTTTATGGTGGTGCTAATTTTACAACTATAAAATTAAAAAATCCTTTATTTTATTATTATTATTTTTGTTATTCCTTATAACTCCAACTCACACCTTGAATCAAGCCATTTCGATTACTCGTTAATAGGTCTAGAAATGTAGAAAACACTATCAAGAAGAACTGAGGTGTGTTGTTTCCAAAATTAGCTCAGCTCGTTTTTGGGAACAACCCCCTACGAAACTTGTCCATTTCATCTTTTGTCTCTCTAAGTTTGTTTTTGAGGCAGGTTTTTCTCGTTCTCATCTTGGTCTACCTGGAACTTTTGAAATTCGTGAAACACGTCTTTCCAAAAAGTGAAGGCCGTTACGGTCTCAAAACGTTCTGGGAACCAAGTCCCCTTTTCAGACTACCTCTTCTAAGAGTTAGTCTTTTCTTCCTTTCCCTGCAAGGGCAGCAAAATTTTCCACCTCTACATTTCCCTTGTTTTCCTACAAGGGTGGAAAATTTCACCGCCCCTGCACTCTGGCATGTAAGGGCGCCAAATTTTGCCACCCTTGCACAGATTTACCAAACATGCAAGGTGGCAAATTTCACTGCCCTTACACGTCTTGATAACCATGCATGGCATTTATGGTCGCACACGGTGGGTTGTTGGGGTGGGTTTTTCACCCCTTATAAACTGATTTGAGCCTATCTTTCCTCATTGCTTCCTCTTCTCCTCCTGCCTCTTGCATCTGAGTGACACAGCTGATGAGTTGAAGTGCATTTTAGCAGATTCAACCTCGTGGCACGCATGGTTTCTCAGGTAGGGTTTGTTTTAGGCATTTGTTTCATTGATTTCTCTTATTTTTGCTTAGTATTAGTTGTGTTTTGCTTTTTCATTTTGTTTTTTATCTTTTTTCTACCTGCACGCTTCCTCTCCACCCTACCGCGGGTGTTGTTTTCTTCCTCATGCTCACCTGTGGTTTTTCTCTTCCCTCTTCCTAACCGCATTTAGCCCTAAGGGCAGCGAAGTTCACCACTCGTGTCTTCCTAAATAAGCCCCTTGAAGGGGCGGTGATTTTTTCCACCCTTTGTCTTCTACACCTGCATGGGTGGCAAAATCCACCGCCCCTACTTTCTCCCTGCCCTCATTGCAGGGGCGACGAAATTTGCCGCCCTGCTTCCCTCCTTGTATGGGTGGCAATTTTCACCGCCCTTACAATTTCCTTTCTCCAGTCTACAAGGGTGGTGAAATTCACTGCCTATGCAGCCCGTCTTTGTAAGGGCAGTGATTTTCGCTGCCCTTACATTCTTTTATCCCGACATGAAGGGGTGGCAAATTTTTCCGCCTGTGCATCATTCCCTCGGATTCTCCTAACTCCTGGGAATTTTTTGAGTTATCCTTTTCTTTCCCTTTCCTCCTCATTTTTTGCTCCTTCTTCCACCCTGGCCTTTTTAAGTGACCACCATGGTCATAATCACTCAGAATGCATTTTACCCATTCATCATCTCTCTCTCCTAATTGCTATAATCATGACTACAGTTCAATTAGTGAACTCCTGCACATCCGCTCCCATCTGGTCGAGATCATTCCCGATGATAGAAGCATCCCCTAAGAAGGCAAAAATGATGAAATACAAGTATCAAGGTCTCTTCCCACTCACTTCAATCTCTTCAAATATCGATGAGATCTGGGACACTGAGATTGGCCATGTGGACATGGCCAAATTCTTGACCCACACAAAGGTGATGAACCCTATCACCGGAATTAAGAGGATCGTCAAAAGCAACATCCACCTAGTGGCCACCTTTTTGATAGTAGCGCATCATACTGAATTCATCCTCCAATGCATACACTTCTACAACAAAGAGACTAGGATGGTCTCATACGCCAGCGGCAACACAGTGATTCGGTTGGACCCTGAATTTATCGATAAAGTGTTCATGTGCCCTCCAGCCACTGTAGTAACTAAGATAGACTTCATGGATGCATAGAAGGAGTATGATAAAGACCCTGAGAGGGAAAAGAAGGTAAAAGCAGAGTTAGATGACTTTGTCTCCCTCATTTCTCAAGAGATCGATAGCTCAGAAAGGGACCTTAGTAAATGGAAGGAGATGAAAGATCTAAAGAAAAGCACCCTGATATCTATCGGTGTCATCTCCAACAAAGACTCCTATGTTGAAATCAAGGAGTCACTAATCTTTAGGATTCAGGTACTCAAAGATCTAATTGATGATCTCAAAGCTTTCAAGGAGGCTAGTCAGAAGAGTGACCTAAGCCTACTAAATAAACTAGAAGAGCTGCCATGCAACCTGACTTCCAAGGACAATCAATTCCTTCCAGCAAAAGAAATGATTCAGAATTTCAAGGAGATGGTTTGGAGAGATTTTGAAGAAAAATCCTTCTCGATGTCTATTGTGGATAGCATTCTAGATGCTTAGTTAACTTTGGAGAATCTAAAATCCAGGTTAACTAGCCACGCTAAAGCCATCACAACATTGAAGGATGCATTGGTCAGAGCCAAAATCATCTCTAAGAACATAGTTGTGCCTGATAGCATCAGAATTTAGGCATCCATCACAATGTTTGATGCACATATGAAGAAATCTGGTAGCAAGAACTGAATCTCTCTCCTTTCTTCTTCTCTTCTTATGCACTTTTGTTTTGTGCAAAGTGTATGCAATTTTGAAAATTGTAATTACATGTAAATATTTTGAAAAAAATATCTAAAAGTCAAAGATGTGTCATCTTTGACCAAGATATTTTGTATATTTTATTATTTTCTATTTTTGAGAATTTTCTCCCTATATATAGTGGAGACCTCATTTGTAATTGGATCTTGTATAATTGAAAGCAAAATAACTCTGCTGAAATTGAAGCAATCTTTGAGACTTTGTGCTCATTTTTGTAACTCATATTTTATTAAATGAATGAGAAGCAGGTTCATTTCAAACTTTGTGTTGAGATTGTGTGTGTTGTTTATGAAACAGTTTTTAAGTCCTTTTTCCTAATAATATCTTGTTTATCTAATTTAATAAGCAAAGTGCGTGTGTTAGTATTATCTAAGGGCATTTTTGGAAGGTAGAAGATAGAATTTGTGCTACTTTTATCTTTGATTTTCAATTTTCTTTTGTAGTTTTAGGTGAAGACTTTGTGTTTCACTTCACTCTACGGTTGTACTTTTTCCGAATCGGTGAAGGAGACTATGCAAGACTTTGTGCTTGCGTGAGTGTTCTTGTAAACTTCGTCACTTCAAGTGATTTTCTACTCCACATTTAATACCATTCCTGAAAGAAGAGGAATGTCGTTGGCTATGGACTAGGATTTCCCCCTTTTTGTTCTTTATACGTTACTTCTAAAAAAAGAGAAGTAAATGCTGTGATACCACCCTATGTATTATTTTTTGCTTAATTATATACGTATATCAAGCATATAAATATTTAATAGGGAACCTCCCCTTGATGAGAGGAGAGATTTGTCCCCTGTTAATGCAATAAAATTGCACATCCAGTCGACTGATCTCCCTATGCTGTGGTGATAAGAACTATTTTGGTCACCAGTTAGCTGGCCGACAAAATATTCACCCAACAACTTTTTGGCAATTCTGCTGGGGATCAAACGATGTGCAGTCTGAAACCTCAAGTCTTAGATTGAAGTAGACCCTACCTTTATCTATTATATAGTCTAGCGACTCCATTCCACATCTTACCCATTATTATTATAGCCTTACCATCTCCTTCCATCTCTGTTATATTATCTAGTTTGCAAAACCAAAACCACTGGAAAGAATGTGCATTTTGAAGCCTCAAGCTTCAACTTGAAGCAATTTTGATCTCTTTTTCATTTTAAATTATGGTAACTCCACGCTACACCAGAAGCCAGAGATCTAAGGGTGTTGTTGACCCTGTGTTTGAGTTGGCACAACAGAGTAATTTTGATCTATTTCCTCCATCAGCTTCTCTTCAATGGTCTAGGAGTTTTCCTTCTAACCTTGTTAGGTCACCAACACAAGGTATAACTTATTTTCCCACTGTTAATCACTACCTACCTATAAACACTCCACCAAGGTTTGTTATTTTGCCATTTAATCCTCCCATCATAATGGCTCAAGGCCCGTGGGGCAATTCCTTTGGTTCTCTTAACTTGACTGTGCCCTTGCATGAACTACCTCATAGTTCTAGAAAAAAAAATGAAGTTTTTTGGTGATGGAAAGGTTCATCCTAATGAGCATATTTCCACTTTCTCCATAGCATGTGGCGTGATTGACATGGAATTCAAGGATGTGGCAGTTAGGCTTTTCATGAAAACTTTGTAAGGAGCTACCGCAGATTGGTTCTATCACCTGCAGGTTGAGTCGGTAACAGACTGGGATACGCTCAAGTCCAAATTTGAAGCTAGGTTTAAACCTGTTGAATATGCACACGCTTTGTTGTCTCAGCTAACACAGTTGAAGAAAGAACCCTAGGAACCCGTGTGAGATTTCATAGCTAAATTCAACAAGTTGAGAAACTGGATTCCAGCTGTGGCTCAGCCCACGCCAAAAAATCTCAAGTGCTTTTTCATCAATTTGTAGCTTCTTGAAGTAAGTTTCTTGTGGAGGTGAGCTAGCCCTATGGATCTAGCCTTGGCTCAAAGTTTGGCTACTGAGATTAAGGATGATCTTATCCTGGCAGGTAAGATCAGAAGAGACTCTAGTAAAAATAAATTCTCTTCATCTGCTGAAAGTTCTTCAGGTACTACAGATCCTATGGTGCAAAAATTGATGAATGAACTGATAGCTTTGAAGAGGCAAATATCCCAAGGTACGTCTGCTCCTACCTATCGAATGCACCCAGAAGAACATTCTAGAATTAGTAATATCAGGGTAATGCTACCCAAAACCAAGGGCAATCCAATCATCTACCTCCCCCTCCAGGGAGGTTAGCCATTGAAGCAGCACTTACCAATTCAGTGGTCAGCTACTTGGAAGCTGAGCACAACAACTCTTTTCAACCCTAGTTAGATCAACAAGAAGATGCTGATCTCTTTGATAAGTAGGAAGAGGAATCAGCTGGCGACTCCAATATCAGTTTCCTGGATTACCAGGATGAAGCAGGAAGTAAAGGGGAGGATTTGGATGGATCTTATACTATTTTCACTAGATCCCAAAATTAGTCAACTTCACATACTGACAAAGGAAAGGTAGAGGAGGAATCCCGACCAGTGATTTCCATTGCCAGACACGAGACTCCATTGCCTCCACAATCAAAAGATCAAGTAACCCATAAAAAAGTAAGTACTCCTAATCACCCAATATCTTTCACTTCTGCTACTCAGACCAGTGCCGCACCTATTAAAGTCCCTGATGATGGACTCTCTTCCTCTATTGCAAGTTCTTTTCAATTATTTGATATAATTGATCATGCTAGAGAGACTAAAATTCAAATGACAGAGGTCAAATATTTGAGAGCTAACCCAGAACAGTTTGATAGGTTAGCAGAATATGTAAAAAACAAAGTCATCCCTGTAGGACAAAACTCTTCAAAAGCTGCTCCCAATATCCCTAAAGATAAACCAACTCAAAACAATCTTGTTGCGACTCCTCCTGTCGCTCCCAGGAAAATAGAACCATTTTATGTCTCCCTGCTTATAAATGGTTATAAGCTGAGTAATTGCATCATAGACTCTAGAGCTTCAGATAACATCATGCCTGCTAAGGTGGTAGATTCCCTTGGCTTGACCTTAACCAGAACCTTTGAGAGGTGTTTTTCCATGGAAAATAAGCAAGTTCCTCTCCTTGGTCAAATAAAAGATGCTCAATATGCCTTCGCGGCTTTTCCAGAGAAGCAGATAAAAATGACGGTTTTAGTGGCCGATGTTCCCACATCTTACAGCATCCTGCTTGGGCAGAATTTCTGTAAGGATGTCAGAGGTGAGCTAAGTATGGACTTGTCCGAAGCAAGGATCCCAGTCGAAGGTGTCATGAAGAAGTTGCTTCCTAAAAAAGAAGCAAGATACGTAGTTACCCGATCATCGGCACTGGAAGCTCAAATTTTATTTGAGTCCTCAGGCATGGGCAACTACTTCTTATCTATGGATGAAACCCATGAGACATCTGATGAAACTTCTTCAAATGATAACTTGAGATTATGTTCAGCCGATACAGCTAAAAATTTGGCAAAACAAGATGAACACATGGAAGAGTCTTTTCCCCCAAGCAAAAGAGTTTTCACAGGAAAAGTAGCATCTAACGAGGTATGGACTTTAGAATTTGATGGCAGTTGCTCTTCTATTGGGTCGGGAGCCGGGGTTGTGTTGGTATCCCCTCGTGGAGATATTATTTCTTTGTCTTACAAATTGTAGTTCAATAATACCAACAACACAGTTGAATATGAATCTCTGTTGCTCAGACTATAGGTTGCCAGAGAAAGAGGCATTAAGGAACTCCATGCTAAAGGAGATGCTGAGTTGATAGTTTGTTAGGGGAGAAACCTCTATCAGACCAAGAATGAGCGATTGTGCCACTATCGCAACCTAGTCTGGGATCAGATTGAAAATTTTGATGCCTTCAACATCTCTACCATTTTGAGGGAATTCAATGATCTAGCAGATGCATTGGCTGTCTCTACCACCCTTCTAGTTCCTCACCCAGATTTTAAGGGAGATAAGTATACTATCGAGATGGTTTTTCGACCAAGTGTACCAGATAATGCTGGCCACTGGCAAGTGTTTAACAATGATGATCAAATCATTGCCTTTTTAGAGCAAAAGGACAGTTTTGAACAACTACATTTTAAAGGTAGTGAACCTCAAAAGTGTGGAGCAGCTCCTGAGGCCCATGCGAGCATAGGTGAGGACTTTCTACAGCTTAAAGGGAATAAGATTCCAAAAGGCTTGGTGTCCCTAGATAAATTGTTTGATAGCTATGATAGGTTTATTAAGCAATAGCATACGAATTCAGAGTCCTCTCAAGACTTTGATCAGGTAAACTTGGGAACCAAGCGCAATCCTAAGATGGTAAATATTTGGAAATGCTGCACTCCCAAGGAAAGATTTGAGCTTGCTAGCCTACTTCGCCAATATATAGATGTGTTGGCCTATTCTTATGATGATCTAAAATCACTAAGGCCTAATGATGTTCACCATGACATTCCTCTGAAGGCAAAATCTGTACCTTACAAGCAAAAATCTAGGCAGTATAATCCAAAAATCTCAGGTACTATTTTAACTGAGATACAAAAGATGCTGGATGCCCGGATAATCTTTCCAATCCATCACTCAACATGGATTGCCAACATAGTACCTGTCAAGAAGAAAAATGGTGAAATTTGAATCTATGTGGATTTCAAGAATTTAAACCAGTTTTTTTAAAAAGATAACTACCCCCTTCCTATCATGGATCAGGTCCCACAGATGGTAATAGGTTCAGAAATGTTATCAATGCTAGATGGTTTTTTGGGGTATAATCAAGTCGAAGTCAAGAAAGAAGATCAGCACAAGACAACGTTCACCACACCTTGGGGCATGCTCACTTACTGAAGAATGCCTTTTAGTCTGATAAATGCAAGTGCCACATTTCAAAGGGAAATGGATCTCACTTTCAAAGACGAAATGGGGAAATTCATTGTAGTATACCTAGATGATCTGATAGTGTTTTCAAAGCATCGCTCTGAGCATGTTCATCATCTGTAAAAGATACTGGAATGCTATCGCCAGAATGGTATTTCTTTAAACCTAAATAAATCTATCTTCGGAGTTACCAAGGGGAAACTTCTCAAACACATCGTGTCTCGAGAAGGTATTAGAATTGATCTGGAGAGAGTTAAGTCCATCCAAGAACTTGCTCTGCCTACTAGCAAGACCGCAGTTCACTCTTTCTTTGGAAAGGTGAATTTTTTTTGGAAGTTCATTCTTGAATTTGCTAAGAAAACTCGTCACATTGTCGACATGATGAAATGCAATGCCGTATTTAGATGGACCACTGAAGGCAAATCAGCGTTCAATGAAATCAAAGAGGCGATTGCTCATGCACTAGTCTTGGTCTGCCCAGATTACACTAAAAGTTTCAAGATATATAGTTATGCCTCTGAGCATACACTATCGGCTATTTTAGTCCAGCAAAATCTAGAAGGTACAGAATCTCCCATCTCATTCATGAGTTTTCCACTCAAGGATCATGAGCTAAAATATTCCCTTATGGAGAAGCATGCATATGCCATGGTCAAAGCTGTCAAGCATTTCAGGTTTTATATCTTGAATTCTCACACTAAATTTCTCGTACCAGATACAATAGTGAAATCCATTTTGACTCAGTAAGAGTTTGGTATGAAGAGAGGTAACTAGATTTCCAAGACTCAGGAGTTCGATCTGGATATCAAACCTACAAAGCTTGTACGAAGAAAGGGCCTTTGCTAGTTGATCGCCAACAACATTTTGGATAAAGAAGAAAATGAAGTGGAGACTGAGGATGTGTCTATAGTCCTTTTTGTTGCAACCACCGATGAGTGGTATTCAGATATTGCTCACTTTTTGACATATGGTGAATGTCCCACTCATCTTTCTTATAAAGCAAAATGGAATGTTAAATTGAAAGCAGTTGGTTATGTCTTGTGGGACAATGGTCTTTACAAGAGAAACCTGGACGGGGCATTTTTTCATTGCATTGATAGGGCACAACAAGAAAGACTCTTGGAGTCTTTCCACAATTTGGCCTATGGAGGGCATTTTTTTGCACCAGTGACAGCTCACAAGATTTTGCGAGCAAGGTATTATTGGCCCACGCTATTCCAAGATGCCTACAAATGGGTGCGTAGGTGAGAATTGTGTCAACAATTCATTGGGAAGCCTAAGCTGACTACATTACCTCTAAATTTGGTTATAATTGAAGAACGTTTCCACTAGTGGGGTATTGATTTCATTGGCACAGTTAACCCATCTTCAAGTGCTGGGCATGATTATGTCCTCACCGCAACGGATTACTTTACCAAATGGGTGGAGGCCATCCCGACCAAGCACGCTACGTCTGAAGTAGTGTGTAGTTTTCTCAAAGAAAATATCATTTCTTAGTTTGGGGTTCCACTAAAGATCATAATAGATAATGGCGGCCTGCTTTTCATCGCATGAAATTACTCAATTTTGTTTTTATTATGGGATTACTTTATCTCATACTTCAGATTATTTCCCTTAGGGAAATGGACAAGCAGAATCAAGTAACAAGAACCTGGTCACCATTATCAGGAAGTTGGTAGATGACAACTAGAGAACATGGCACAAAGCTTTGTATGATGCTCTATGGGCTGAAAGGATAACACCTAAAAGGGCTATAGGTATGTCACCTTTCCAACTTCTATATGGATTAAATACAGAAATCCCCATCACCCTTGAACTACCAATGCTCAGGCTAACTAAAGCAATCAAGGACTCAACCTTTGAAAACTCAATCGATAAAAGGATTATGTGTCTGACTGAGCTAAATGAACAATGAGTTATGGTAGTGGACTAAATTAAGGAGCACCAGAATCGGGTGAAGGAACTTTTTGATAAGAGAGCTAGAGTGCGTGAATTCCAAGTCAAAGATCAAGTCTTGTTATGGGACAAGAGGTGAGAACCAAAGGGGATGCATGGCAAATTCAACTCCCTATGGAGGGGCCCATTCACCATTCGATAGCTCTGTGGTGAGGCCAGCTTCTTACTAGAATACCAAGATGGAACACCATTTGCACTACCTCACAGTGGACAACATCTAAAGCTGTTCAATCTTTGAAGCTTAGATGAGTCTGTTTGTATATATGTATAGTTTTTACATTTTGTCTATTCTCTTTCTTTCATTTTTAGCTTGACTCCATAGCCCAATGGCTTGGATGAAGGCACTTAGAGACTGGTTTCTACTCATGCTAATCAATTTGATCAGTGGAAGTTTCCCAACAGGAGCCAACTATTGTTTCCAAAATCAGCTTAGCTCACTTTTGGGAACAACCCCCTACAAAACTTGTCCATTTCATCTTTTGTCTCTCTAAGTTTGTTTTCAAGGCAGGTTTTTCTCATTCTCATTTTGGTCTACCTGTAACTTCTAAAATTTGTGAAACACATCTTCCCAAAAAGTGAAGGCCATTACGGTCTCGAAATGTTCCGGAAGCCAAGTCCCCTTTTCAGACTACCTCTTTTAAGAGTTAGTCTTTTCTTCCTTTCCCTGCAAGGGCGAAAAAATTTTCCGCCTCTGCATTTCCCTTGTTTTCCTGTAAGGGCAGCAAATTTTGCTACCCTTGCACTCTGGCATGTAAGGGTAGTAAACTTTTCCGCCCTTGCATAGATTTACCGAACATGCAAGGGCGGCAAATTTTTCCACCCTTGCACGTCTCGGTAACCGTGTGCAGCATTTATGGCTACACACAGTGGGTTGTTGGGGTGGGTTTTTCACCCCTTATAAACTGATTTGAGCCTCTCTTTCCTCATTACTTTCTCCTCTCCTTCTGCCTCTTGCGTCTAAGTGACCCAGCTGACGAGTTGAAGTGCATTTTAGTGAATTCAACCTCGTGGTGCACGCAATTTCTCAGGTAGGGTTTGTTTTAGGCATTTGTTTCATTTATTTCTCTTATTTTTGCTTAGTATTAGTTGTGTTTTGCTTTTTCATTTTGTTTTTTATCTTTTCTCCCTCCCTGCCCGTGCGATTCCTCTCCACCCTGCCATGGGCGTTGCTTTTTTCCTCATGCTCACCTGCAGTTTTTCTCTTCCCTCTTCCTAGCCGTGTTTAGCCCTAAGGGTGGCAAAGTTCACCGTGCGTGTCATCCTGAATAAGTCCCTTGAAGGGGTAGTGATTTTTTCTTCCCTTTGTCTTCCACACCTACATGGGTGGTGAAATTTGCCGCCCCTACTTTCTCCCTGCCCTCATTACAGGGGCGACAAAATTTGCTACACTACTTCCCTCCTTGGAAGGGCGGTGATTTTCATTGCCCTTACAATTTCCTTTCTCCAGTATGTAAGGGCAGAAAAATTCACTGCCTATGTAGCTTATCTTTGCAAGGGCAGTGATTTTCACCACCCTTACATTCTTTTATCCTGACATGCAGGGGTGGCAAATTTTGCTGCCTGTGCATCATTCCCTCAGATTCTCCTAACTCCCAAGAATTTTTTGAGTTGTCCTTTTCTTTCCCTTTCTTCCTCATTTTTTGCTCCTTCCACCCCGGCCTTTTTAAGTGACCTCCATGGTCATAATCGTTTAGAATGTGTTTTCCCCATTCATCATCTCTCTCTCCTAATTACTATAATCATGACTGCAGTTCAATCAGTGAACTCCTGCACATCCGCTCCCATCCAGTTGAGATCATTCTCGATGATAGAAGCGTCCCCCAAGAAGGTGAAAATGATGAAATACAAGTATCATGGCATCTTCCCACTTAATTTGATCTCTTTGAATATTGATGAGATCTGGGACACTGAGATCGGCCATGTGGACATGGCTGAATTCTTGACCTACACAAAGGCGATAAACCCTAACACCAAGATTAAGAGGATCATCAAAAGCAACATCCACCTAGTGGCCACCTTTCTGGTAGCAGCACATCATACTAAATTCATCCTTCAATGCATGCACTTCTATAACAAAGAGAATAGGACGGTCTCAGATGCCAGCGGCAACACGATGATTCGGTTGGACCCTAAATTCATCGATAAAGTGTTCATGTGCCCTCCAGCCACTGTAGTAACTAAGATAGACTTCATGGACACGTAGAAGGAGTATGATAAAGACCCTGAGAGGGCAAAGGACATGAACTATAAGTGGTTAAAGACCCCCAGGACCAGCCTCTCCAGATGGCCAAAGAACTTTTTGAGGAGCGATTTCATCGAAGAAGTTGGTAACTTGATCACCCTTCTAAGTAGAGTATAGGGCCTCCCGTCTTCTTCACAGTTCCATGAATGGATGTATCCATTCATCAAGATCATTCTCCAAGGCAAAAAAGCCATCTTTTGGGGAAAGTAGATCAGCAACACCCTCCATGAGTAGCTGACCAAGGTGCAGACCTCTCACAGGTTCTACATGACTTCATACCTTGTGTATATAGCTGCCATGATGTAGACTTTTCCAGGCTTGACCACGAAGGGGGAAAGAAAGAAAACCCCAGTACACTCATATTACCTGTAGCTGAATCTACAAGGATCAACCCATCACTCCAGGAGAGTAAATGATGCTTTCTTTTCCATGTTTTTATGTCTCTTCGACCCATAGCTTGAGTAGAAGAGAATATCAGACAAGGCCTAGACGGTGGTCAATGATTTCGGCTATATGTTCCTTTAGTTCTCCACCTTTTACGATCTTTAGGTCAGCTTCTACCAAGGCTACCCCTACATGCTCCCTAGGTTTCCTTCAGATAAGCTAGTGCTAATGGAACTTTGTCGACAACTGATTGTCGTGCATACCAAATAGATGGAGCTGAATAGACCAGGTTTTAAGTTTCCATTCAAGATTGACAGGTATTCTATTACAACATCAACCAAAGCCAAGGTCATGGAAACCAAAATGTAGATGGTTACTTTAAAACCATTCAAAAGACAAGAAAAATTTGACTACAAGGGAGTCAATGAGAAGATCAGAAGGAAAACTCAGTTCCATGAGCCAATGATCGAGGATATCTGGGTAGACCTCAAAATGGCTGAGGAGATTAGAAAAATGGACTATTACAGGTTGACACTGGAGTAGATTGAATATCTCGAGCTTGTAGAGATCCCCTCTAGTCTAATCGATGATAGAAACATCATCAATAACAGGTATCTAGCAGAGAAGGTTGTTGGTTCCCCCTCCCTCCAGTTTAGTGGTCTCAAAAGGAACTAACTTCTCTAAGAAAAAGATTTGAACCAATATTGGCTAACACCAATGATTCGTTAGCATCCAAGGGGATCACCCTAAAGGAGTTTGTTATGGGATCAGAGGCTAAATACGAGGTAGAATTGAAGAGGAAAGCAGAGAACAGGACTAAAAATAAAGGTGATGTCCCTTCTCCTTCTAGACCTCACAAGCCTCGGATCATCTTTGTATCCAAGAAACCTAAGGCCACTGAGGAGCCTGCAATGGCAACAAAAGGAACTGAGGAATAGAGCCCTCAAGCACAGGTAGCATAGCACATGGAGAAAGATAATCAATCGTCAGGGCAACCTAGCACTGGGTCTCTGCTCTCACAGGAACAAGCGCAGCCGAGCAAGAGCATATCTCCTTCTCCACCTCAATCTCCTGTGGTACCCTCTTTTCCCATCTTCCCTATCAATATTCCCTCTTTCAAAGCTGCTTCTCCTTCCAAAGTCATTTTTGGTGATCCTCAAGGCCCTTCTAGAAGTTCCCCTCGCTCTTCTGGATCCATTCCAAGTATATCATCTCCTTCCTTCAACTTGCCAGCAAGCCCTGCACTCAAGCCAAAATCATTAGTTGGTGTAATTTCAACAGTTACTCCAACTATAACTACTATCACCACTAGTAGTATGGAAACTGCTACAGTAACACTAGTAGAGACAACCATTGCCACAACAGGTACTTCTCTCCTGCCTTGGATGTCTACTTTCATGCCAAAAATAAAGAAGATGGCTATCTCCCCAGATGAATTCGACTTTGTTAAAATAGTGCCAGTGAAAGCAAAGGCTCCTAAGAGGCCAAGAATCCTCTCAAAATTGGTAGAGGAGAAAGGGCAAAAATTTCTAGAAATGGCCAGGCCTCCCCAAGATGTGACCCTTGAGGGTTTTGAGATGAGCAGTTACTCCATCTCTCATGTGGAACTTGGCAAGGTCACTCACGAAGGTGCGAAGAGTGATCTTCAGGCTGCCATGGACATCATGATCCAAAAATTTGACAGAGAGAAGGAGATGAAGGATTATTACAAGGCCAAAGTAGAGCAGCTAACAACAGTAATAAAAAATTCACTCTTCCTTCTGAAATAGCAACTCTAGAGGCCTTCTCCGTGGATGACTCAGTCATTCAAAAATTAGAAAAGACTTATTTGAAAGGAAAAGTCCTGGAGGACTACATTGAAAAGATGCATATCAGAGAGTTTCTTAGCTTACAGAAGTTACTGAAAGGATAGGTAAAATGAAGAAGGTAAAAGTAGAGTTAGATGACTTTGTCTCCCTCATTTCTCAAGAGATTGATAGCTCAGAAAGGGACCTTAGTAAATGGAAGGAGATGAAAGATCTAAAGAAAATCACCCTAATATCTATCGGTGTTATCTCCAACAAAGACTCCTATGTTGAAATCAAGGAATCACTAATCTTCAGGATTCAGGTACTCAAAGATCTAATTAACGATCTCAAAGCTTTCAAGGAGGCTAGTGAGAAGAGTGACCTGAGCCTACTAAATAAACTAGAAGAGCTGCCATACAACCTAACCTCTAAGGACAATCAGTTCCTTCTGGTAGAAGAAATGATTTAGAATTTCAAGGAAATGGTTCGGAGAGATTTTGAATAAAAATCCTTCTCGATGTCTACTGTGGACAACATTCTAGATGCTTAGTTAACTTCTGAGAATCTAAAATCTAGGTTAACTGGCCATGCTAAAGCCATCACAGCATTGAAGGATGCATTGATCAGAGCCAAAATCATCTCTAAGAACACAGTTGCGCGAGACAGCATTGGAATTCAGGCATCCATCACAATGTTTGATGCACACATGAAGAAATATGGCAGCAAGAACTGAATCTCTCTCCTTCTTTCTTCTTCTCTCCTTATGCACTTTTGTTTTGTGTAAAGTGTATGCAATTTTAAAAATTATAATTACATGTAAATATTTCAGAAAATATCTAAAATTCAAAGATGAGTCATCTTTGACCAAGATACTTTGTATATTTTATTATTTTCTATTTTTGAGAATTTTCTCCCTATATATAGTGGAGACCTCATTTGTAATTGGATCTTGGATAATAGAAAGCAAAATAACTCTGCTGAAATTGAAGCAATCTTTGAGACTTTGTGCTCATTTTTGTAACTCATATTTTATTAAATGAATGAGAAGCAGGTTCATTTCAAACTTTGTGTTGAGATTGTCTGTGTTGTTTAGGAAACAGTTCTTAAGTCCTTTTTCCTGATAATATCTTGTTTATCTAATTTAATAAGCAAAGTGTGTGTGTTAGTATTATCTAAGGGCATTTCTGGAAGGTAGAAGATAGACTTTGTGCTACTTTTATCTTTGAGTTTTAGTTTTCTTTTGTAGTTTTAGGTGAAGACTTTGTGTTTCACTTCACTCTATGGTTGTACTTTTTCCGAATCAGTGAAGGAGACTATGCAAGACTTTGTGCTTGCATGAGTGTTCTTGTGAACTTCGTCACTTCAGGTGATTTTCTACTCCACATTTGATACCATTCTTGAAATAAGCGGAATGTCATTGGCTATGGACTAAGATTTCCCCCTTTTTGTTCTTTATACGTTACTTCTGAAAAAATAGAAGTAGATGTTGTGATACCACCCTATGTGTTATTTTCTGATTAATTATATATGTATATCAAGCATATAAATATTTAATAGGGAACCTCCCATTGATGAGAGGAGATATTTGTCCCTTTCTGATGCAATAAACTTGCACATCGAGCTGACTGATCTCCCTATGCTATGGTGATAAGAACTATTTTGGTCACCAGTTAGCTGGCCGACAAAATATTCACCGAACAAGGTGTATTGATGATTTTTTCAAGTAAATCACTCAACCATTAATATATATATAGAATATATAAAACTTATTAAACAAATCCATGGTATTTAATCACTCCAACATAGGTCAAACAACCCTCAAACTATCTCTAACATAGGCTCACTCAAACTATTCACATACTACCAAATTACAGTCATATAGAAGCTCATATTTTGTACTTGAAAGGATGATTTCAACACTTACAAATAACATGAGTAGATTATATAAATCTTATATATCAACCTCAAAATCCTATTTTTCATGTTCTATCATCTTCCATTAGTCTAACAGACCAATTCCTTAGGTCACTTTCTCATAGTCTTAACACAAAAAAATCTGCCATGATCAATGGTCATAAAGAACACTTATAGATACTATCAAACTCTCTGGATGGATAGTCATGAAACTATTAGAATTATAATTCAACCCTATATTCTTTGTAGATCTCAAATTAGCTTGAATCACTTCAAACTATCCATACCAAAAAGGTTACTTTAGATTATTGTTTTCTTCTTTAGGCCTCTAGCGATTAGGCAACTTTGAACTTCTAGAAATTTGACATAGAAAGATGAATCTCACTAAAAAATTCCATATCCATTTGTGAAAATTCCTAATATTCATCACACACCCATTAGTTACCCTAATCATATTTATAAATCTCTCACAATATCAAAATTACTGTTAAGAAGCACTTTCCTATGGGGCCCACACCTAATCAAGAGACCACAAATACAATCAAAGAAACTTGGAAGAGTCCTATACAACCTCCAATAGTAAAAATTGGTCAAAAAATCCATTATTTTTCTTTTCTATCAAGATCTTTCCAATCGCTCCATTATGAGGGTTTATAAAGGGTTTAAACCAGTTTACATTCTTAACAAATGTTCATAAATCTCTACCCCTTAAATCCTAAACCAATGCTTAGAAAAAATTCTCAAGGTCATCTCCCAACTACTCTAAATATCTCATCTTCCCATTAAGACCTTTCACATGCCAATAATCATGAGAAACTTCCTCTCGAGCTCCTTGCACTCATTTCTAACACCTTTTAGAGATTCTAAACCAACTTTCTAACTTTGTAGCTCAATATCTAACCTTAAACTTTATCAACATGCTTGGATAAACTTTCCTGACCATCTCTCATGAAATAACAAGCTCCATCATCCTAAAAACACCCTTTGACCCTTCACAAGGCCTCACAAGCCTACCTAGGCCAACTAAGCCAATGGCTAAACTATCATATAGATCACTACCCACCTCTTTAAAACCATAAACTTGACCTCTCAGCATCCTATAAATGTCCAACATGCATATTACAAGCATACTAAACTCTACCAAGTTGGATATTCTTCATGACTATTCATCAAGACCTCATTAGTCCACCTTACCTATTAGGCCTAGAACCAACAAGCCAACTTACCTCTTGAAGGTACTTGGAAACTTATCCATTGAGCTCATAACACCTTATATATCTTTAATTCACTTATTAAAATCACTATAATCACCTAATAAGAACATAAAAGTCATACAACACTTACCCCTATATGCAACCATACATGATCAAGCCCACAAGGCATAAGATGACTTGCACTCCACCTGAAGACCATATGAGAAGACTTCTCCTGCTAGGATCATACCAATAACATATCAAATAATCTATCTCATATCTTCATTTATATTATACCAATATCACTCTCATACCACTTTATCATTACCAATGCCACTTGACATCAATGACAACACATCACTACCACCAATCTCCTAACACCCACAATAAGAACTTTCTCCCCCTTTGACATAATGACAAAGTGGGCACCAACTGATCCTAAGGACTTTAAAATACCATAAATAATAAAATAACATCTTATAAATATGATAAAAACTCCCTCTTACCTTGATCCTACCATTTTTTTCCTTGACAAACATTGTCTTGCTCTATGCCAATACTCTCTTCAACTAAGCATTGTAACCAATGAATAAAGAAAACACAAAAGAAATTAAATCTGATGTAACTCAAAAAAAAATATCTCAGAGGGACTCTCTCTAATATTTTTGAGCCATTTCACATCTTGATCATATTCAGATCTCCACACACCATGAAGAACCAACATACATGCTTACTAGCCTTCTCTATCAAACCACCACAAGAAACATCAATAGAACTTCATGCCACTCAGTAAATAGGAAACATGCTCTCAATAAACCTAATAAATCTCCTTGAAATAAACATACCTTTATATTTTGGATAAATTGAGCAAAAAACACTCTTCTTCAAACTAGGCCTATCTAGCTTCCTTGTAGCCCTACCTAGAACTTGCAGAGCCCACAATTTTTAGTATACATATCTTCAGGACTTTAAACTTCATAAATGGATCACTCTCATATTCCCCCTCCATAAAACCAATTTTAATCACCAAGATCATCCTCTACAATATACTTTCTTCACAAACCTACTAGCCAATTAACCCTCCATATTAACAAAAACATGAATAATTTGATAACTACAAACCTTCAAATCTATATGAAGTTTGATTTGATAACCCATTTATCCCATTAAAAAAAATAAGAAGCCAAAAACCTCAATTCATAAGGCATACCACTTTTCTAAGATAGCCCAAAACACTAGAATCTCAAAAATAAGCAAGGTCAATAAACTTCCTTCTAGTGAACACACACATTTAAAACTTATTATACACCTAAAAACACCCATCACACACTTCTATACCAATATTTGAGACTTCACACCTTTGGGAGCCATGACTTCCTATAACCCATTTTAGGCCTGCTTGCCCTTAAGCCAAAAACTGAGAAAACTAAGAGTACTCAAAAATCTTCAATTTGGCTTCAACATACCATTATACCAAAAAAAAAACTTAAAGCACATCACAAATAAGTACACAAACTATTTTTAGAACCAAACACCTTGAAAATCCATAAATCTCATTAAGCCACCTAGAAACACCCATTATGACCCTATACTACAACTCCTTTACTAACCTCTAGAGGAATCTCATAAACTTGTTTCTCCCCCTTAACAAAAGACCTATTTATTCTCAGAAAAAGAAATGACACCCAATCTTTGTCTTAAATAATCAAATGTAGATTTTGATCATGGTTTTGTCATAATATCTATAAGCTAATATTTTATAGGCACATGTTCCAACTCAACACTTATCTTTAGCCTTCTAGGACCTTCTGAAGAACACCATAGAAACACATGATTCTCTAATAAAATGATTCTCTTAAGAATCATAGATAGAGACCCTCCTCTACACCATAATTCTCTAAAATGAGATCTCATTATATTCCTTCTCCTCCTTGGTCATATGACACTTATAGTTATTCTTCTTCTTCTTTGGTTTAAGATAAAAAAACTTCCTCATCCATTATAACATTCTCCTTTTCTTATATGATTGGATTATCAAAAGAGAGAGACAACATATATTCATGACATACCTTTTCATCTATAGAATCTTCCTTGAATCTTGGAACCTCATCACTAGGCACTTATTCAATAATATAAGGATGCTCACTTGGATCCATACATACCTTAGAATTAGCTTCAACCATCACCTTGGTATTATCTTTGAGCTTGGTCTCTTCATTCTTAATATGAGTAGAAAATGAGACCTCTTGACACTCTTCAACTATTGTATCTTTCTCCACCATAGCAAATAGATTACTTGGACCTACAAACTCATCATGACTCACACTTATCACCTTTGGCTTTCATGTGTTATCTTGCCTTCTTCCTTGCACTCTAGGAGCTTGATTGAACTCATTTTGACTTGATGGTCTTCATGTTCATAACATAGCAATGTGACCTCTCTGTTAATAATTATATCACACCATGCTCCTTGATGTAAACATAGTTTGTCTTACCATGTTTATATAGAAACTTACAATGTGTCCTATGTCATGACAAACTAAATAACCTCTTCCTTTTGAAGAGAACACACCTTACTTAACCTTATGTGGATAGTGATTTTCAAAGTATCTCATAATAATATAGTTGAAGCACTTAACTTTGTTCACTCCTTTTGACTGATGACCCCCATCATAGTTCCATGTAACTCATTTATAAAAAATCTCTTGAATTCTTTAACTCTATGCCCAAATTGATTACAAGTGAAATATTAACCATTGAAACTTTCATACCTCATGGCATTTGGATATTTGATCTGACTTGTCTTCATTCTTTCAGTACCTTCATTTTTTGCCTAATGATTTGTCTTCAAAAATTGATTGTCCTTGTTCACATTGGTCTTCATCTTGTCTTGAGTTGCATTCTCTTCTTCTTATTTGTATCCAAGACTAGGTCTATCACTTGCATGCTTTTGACCACTAAAAATATCATCTAAATTAGTTGATCTCTTTTTAAATCTTACAAATGTCTTTACCTTACTATATGTCCTCTATAATTCATCTTTTAAAGACTCATTTTTAGAAGCATACCTTGAACATTCATCTTATTTAGATTTTAGGCTTGTAGATAGGATTTCTAATTGAAAGCTGATATGTTTGACCATATCTTCATTCTCCTTGGTATCTTCATTCAATCTTTCTTCATACATACTAAATTTCTCCTCATATTCCTTGAGTTGAGACTTCATCTTCTTACTGATCCTATTCTCAACCTTAGTTCTTCAAGGGCATTTGTTAAAGTAGTCTCATAGTCCATCTCATCTTCATCATCATTTAAATCACTCCAAGTAGACTTTTTATGATGTGAATAACTTCCTTCCCCAGCCATGAACAAATATTCATCTTCAATAGGACCATCATCTTCATGATCATACTCTGATTTGCTATCTTCACTCTCATCTGATGAGCTACAAAATTATTTAGTGTAGAGACTCTTCTTGTTCTTAAAGGACTTATTGTTATTATATTTTTTGAATCCTTTTTTCCTATATTTATTCTTGTCTTTAGATTGGACTTCACCATACTATTCATCATCATTATTTTCATGCTTATGAGGGCACTTACAAGCTAAATGTCTTATCTCTCCATAGTTGAAACATTTGAAGGATAGTTTATCCTTATACTTCCCTGAGCCTTTTTTCAATTTCTTAGTAATCAAAGAAATTAGTTCATACTTGTGAATGTCATATATTTCATCCTCTTTGTGTTCTTAACTTGGAACTTCTTCTTTAGCTTCATTTCTATCTTCAAAATTGCTTCCTTCTTTGGTGGTATATCATCATTTACTCTCATCTCATAAGCAGTAAGGGTGCCATGCAATTGATCCATCTTCAACTAAGTAAGATCATGACTTTCTTTTATAGTAAAAACTTTAGGATCAAACTTGAGAGATAGAGACCTTAATAAATTTTGAACTACAATAACCTCTTTAATGTTCTCTCCAAGACCTCTGATGGTGTTCACAATCTCATCAACTCTTTATAGAAAGGATGCCATAAAGTCTTTTTATTTCATCTTTAGACTTTTAAATTTCCTCCTATGAGTACATAACTTGACAAGCTTAATCTTTTAATATCCTTCATGAATGATTTTAAATTTGTCCCATGTCTCTTTAGCATATTTATAATGGATTACCTTGGTGAACTTAGTCTCTATAAGACCACAAGTAATGGCATTCATTACCTTAGAATTATTTTCAAACAATTTCTTGTCTACAACACTAGATGGAGGAGAATTAACAATAAAATAACCATCCACAATAAATTTCCATACATCAAACCCTAGGGAAACAATGTATGTCCTCATCCTTGCACTCCAAAAATCATAATTAGATCCATTAAACATCGATTCTTTCTTAGTAGAGAAACCTCCTTGCACATTTTGACTAGCCATATTATACCTTGGATCACATTTAAGCTATCAATCCTTTACCAAAGGACCTGATCTACTACCAATTGATAGAGGTATAGTCACTTGGGGGGTGGTGAATTAGTGAGCCCAAATTATCCATCTTAAATTCCAATCCTTTTAAAATCCTAATCAATTAACATAAGCATTCATGAAGAATAAATATCATTCATAGTAATAAATAAGAGAGACAATGCAATATCAAGCACATAACACATGACATATGTGGGAAACCCTCTTGGGGGATAAAACCCACTAGAACCTATAATTACACTATTGTCATATAATAACAAGAACCAATTTAGACCAGTAAGCAACTGATCAAGGAACTACCATTCCTAATTTCAGTGATACTATAGTCCCATAATGATCTACTACACCTATATAACTAAGTTGCTATAATAACTAGATTTTTATCAAGTTTTACCTTGTAATGAGGATGCTACCCCCTTAGATTTTGAGATGCCACAATAACACCTATGAACACCTCCACCTTTAAACTAATGTCTTCAACACCTGATGATGGAACTCTGATTAATCACACTTCTCCTTCATAGAAATAAATCTATCAACACATCAAAAATATGACTAGATGGTCATACACATTATCCACACTCTAATAATTCTCTCAAAACAACCACCTAAATTTCATAGACATAAGTTATCCTTTGCTCACTCTCAAAACATCCAAATCATCCTTTTGGATTAGTCTAAACCTTTTCACTCAAGCTCAACCTACAAGATCACTATTATATCATTAGAAACATGATCTAAAGTTTTTATGAATAGTACTTAATATTATCTTCTCATCAATCTAATATCTTAGCACACTCACTCTCCTCTACTTTCCTTCACTCTCTAATTCTCTCACGCACACCACTAAAAATGATCTCCTTTGGTTTCTCTATATATAGGGCTATCATGATCATTACTAACTTGGTTGTCCATTAGGTATGAATTAAAAATTAAGGAATTTATCACACAAATACATGGATTTATTTCATCTCCATAGGTTTTCCATAGCATCTATGGGTCACCCTTAAACAACTACACCTTTTAATAAGGCCCTTGTTGCTCTTATAGGTCTAATGGAGACCTATTCACCAATTTAGAACTTTATTGATCAGAATAAGAACACAAGAGAAATTTAAAATACATTTTTCCACTCCTTATTTCCCATTTGACATCCTCAAATGGTCACAATAATATTTTATACCTTTTCATATGCTCAAACAACTTAAACACTGACTTGGTGCACAAGAATATTATGAACAAACACATAATTAACTTCTTAACCTTTGTTCATATAAAATATCAATTGGTAAAAATTCTAAAGACCATACAGATAATCCTCATGGATTCTAAAAGACTCCTAATTATCTAATTCATCATGATACATTGAAACATCATCAACACAAGCTCAAACATCCTTCTCTGGTCACTTGTAAAACATAGTAAAAAACATAGTCAACTTTTAACCTTAATATATTTGATTATACACACTTATAGATCTTTAAATTAGTATTTTAAGATGTACCTTGGATTCCTCTACCACTTTACATTTTATATCATTAGTAAATTCTATCTAGATCTAAAGATATGGCCCAAAGACCAGACACTAGTTTTTTCGTTGTTAAATTTGAATATTTAAATGACAATGATCATAGTTAAACTTTGACCACTTTACTTTCATCTCACATCCTCGCTACTAAAATAAATTATGCCCCATTGATCTTGTCCAAAATTTAATTAATAGGCTCTAATTCTTAAACATTAAACCTCAGTCACTTTGACCTCATCTTGTGCACCCTTATAATGTTTACTCAATATGTACCATCAATTTATATGGATCAACTAGGTCTTTAACTATCAACACTCACCATTAAATAAATATATAAAAAAACCCACTCACCATTAGATCCTTTTACTTTACCTTTACTTAGTTAATCAATAATGAACACTTATCCTCATCTTGTTGATTCTAGACATCTTGGAACACACATGCTCCATTGATCTTCTATAAGATGCTTGATCTTTATGTTTGCTAAACAACTATCACATTGACCCATTTAACTCTACATGCACCATTGGATATAGAATTATGAACTCCCATGAACCATTATATCTCCACTAGGTTTAGATCATTAACATCATGTAAGCTGACTAAGCATGGGGACTAACTAAAATATTCCTAGAAAGCCTAATTTTTATAGATATATCTATTACCTCAATTAATCTCATGACCTCACATTTGAACCATATAAACACCTTTAATAGGGGAATCTAAAAATATTACAAGTTTCTCCTGAAACATTCATATGAGTGAGATATATCACCATTAAAATTCCTTCTCAAAATCCTTTGTCACAGAGCCAACTATGCTTTGAACTTGTTTGGGAGGCTAACTTTGCTCTTACATAACTTTTACTGTGCTTCATTGCATGATATAAATTTTAGTGAAAATAAACTAGGCTAAAAACTAAACAAACCCATATAATCACCTTCTCCTGAATCATTCATATGTGTGAGATATTCCACCATCAAAATGACTACTCAACTCTTTTTTGCCTCATGAAAATTTGGATAAGTGTGAGAAGACTATCAAAATGCCTATGAACCCAAATTTGCACTTGCATATATTTTTATGTGCTACATTATATGACCTAAAATTTGGTGCATAAGAACTAGGCATAAAATTTAACAAACCCATGTGAAAATTTCCTTCGACTCATCTACATGTGGTAATGGTGATGTCATCAATTTGCCTACTCAAATTTTCTACCACTAGACCCAAAGTGTCTAGATGAAAACTATGGACAACCAGATGAATTTCACTTATGCACACAAGCACTCAAAGCATATAAAATATCTTAGGGACTTATCTATACATTCTCGATACTCCATACTCATCCCTAAACATCTCTAGCCATGTCAATACTGAAGATCAACCAAACATACTTCAAGCATACTAGGACAAACACATTGCACACTTTTTCATTATCACTTAGGATATCAAATCACTTCATCTACTCACTAAGACACCTCCATGACATCACCATGATATCATTGAAAATACTCTAATATGATTATCTTTTAAATTGTGTAAACTCTTAAACTACCTATAGACTATAAATTTAGCATTAATTTATCTTTTTGAGATCCATATGATCTCACACATGTGGAAGAAGATGAAAACTATCATGGGAAGGTATATCATACTCTTAAGAAGTTGTAGAAATTGTCATTTTTCTATCATGATACTTATAAGAGGAGAAATCTAAGAATTCAAGTTGATAATTTGAATGAATAAGGCATAGTTAGTGCCTTATCTTGTTAAGGATGGTTCATCAAGGAGAGAAAGAGAAATTGAGAATGAAAATATTGAAGCTCTCTCAACCCCCTTTGTCTGCCAAAAATTTTAGGCCTTGATTTTTTCTCTCATGACCATACCATCTACAAACCTGAAGGATGCTCTTGATGTGCAAAGGAGCTAGGTGGATGAAGAGAAATAGTTTTGAGCCTTTTTTTGATCATTTTACCTTGAATATCTTTTGGAACACCTTCCATGTCTTCATATCTAATCTATTGACCTTAGTCATATAGAAAAGGGCATGTAATTTTTTAATCTTATATGAAAACACATGAAAAAGGCCTTTTATTTTCATATTCTCTAAACCTCAAATCTTGAACTACCAATTTGGGGAATATGAGGAAGACCATGAGTCATTTAGGAGATTATAGAAAGTATTAAGTCTTTTGACATCAAAATAGGTGAAAATATGGCATGTGGGAACTCTTTGGATTCTTTTCATTTCTTTTCACTTGCATGAGGAGTTATTTCCAAAGTATGAACCCATATGACTAAGTAATAACATGAATATGAAGGTGATTAAAGGCATTGATGGATGATTTAGTGGTTTTTTGACTCTATATTTAACATTTAAAGGATAAAAAACTTAACTTTTAGTCAACATACCTATCATAAACTACCATTTCGAGGCTTATAAAAGTGCCATGAAAAGTTTCAAATTATATAGGTTGGTATTTGGCCTTGATAGGCCAAATTGACAATATTTTTGGTAACTCACCGGGGTTGACCAGCTTGATGGTCAAGAGAACTCATTGAATTTTCATATGACAATGATAGTTTGAAACATGACAACATGATTTTGAGGACTAACTTGACTACCGAATAGATTTTTTATTTGACACACCTCTTATGATTTCAATAATAACAAGCCTTAATAGAAACAACACAAGAACAAAACTAAATCTTAAAAATAAGCACACCTAACCTTAATAAAAAAAAAAGAAAAATAAACACAATGATAAGGCAATAGACTACTGCTTGTGATATTCACTTACTAAAACAAGATAAAAAACCTAAAACAACTAACCTGAGATCAAAATCTATCCTCTAATGTCAAATGTAATATTTGATTAACCACCATAGAACCTTGAAGTATGATTTCCACATCTTGATAACTTCTTCATGTAGATAAGAGCATTATCATATTCATGTCCTTTTGGGGAAGTAGTTTAGCATTCTAGTTCTAATTTTAGGTGTATGAATTATAGATGTTATTCCAAGACCCAGTCATACTCCTCCCATATCCATGTACTTTGAAATAATAATGCTAATTCTTCCTTAGTCATAGAATGTTGATGGTCATGTTAGACATCTTGAAGTGGCTCTTATGTTATGACTCTAAGGATGAATTTTAAGAGAGATGCATCTAGTTTCATGACTTCTTTAGGCCATTTGAATTAATTTATAACCTCTAAGAGTGGGGAAACATCTAAAGAGGAAGTGAGAAGTTGATAACCTTGCTTGAAATATTCAAACAAGTCATCTCCTAATAATACAACTTATTGGATTGGTGTACTTGAAGAGTTAACTCCTTGCTTAATGAAACTATTTCTCTCAACCTAAAATGAGTCATCTTCAAGTAAAGAGTAACTTATATTGATGTTATCAAATAAACCCATTTATTGGTTCTCACCAAGCTCAACTATGATTAGATTTCCTTCACTTCAAAAAGTAGAAGGCATAGGAGCAAGCATATCATATTTTAAAATATCACTTTATTGATCATGATCATGAGGTTACAAATCATCATTTGATATCTTAGATTGGTCATTTAAACATGTTTCATTTTCAACATCAATTATATGATCTAGCATGTGTTGAGGTTTGTTCCTATTGGTGTGTTGATACATTGATGTTGTCATTGATGTCAAAGGTAATTAAGTGTTATTAATGTCCTATAGGTGATCTTGTGAAGTTTCATGGTAAGTTTTCATGATGGCCTAAGCATGATCTAGTAGGTTCTTGAGTTTTTCATAAGGTCTTGACATAATGTTGATGTGTGACAAGCTTGTGAGAATGTGTGGTAGTAGTTGAGCATGGAATGAGGTTGTTTAGCATAAAAATGTGTTTTAGAGAGCATCTATATTGGTAAGAATATCTCTATATGATATAATACATGATGTATGATCATGTGATTTCTATCAATGATGAAACATCATAGAGAGATCTACAAGTAAGTCATAAGTATGTATAAAGGTAGAGGTTTATAAGTGAATAATGAGTTGATCACCGAGCTAAAGGAGTTAACTTGAGTATATGAAACTATCAAGATGATCAGAGGTATGTTAGATTCCTATGTATGTTGATGAATCCATGATCATATGATACATAGCTAAGGAAGGGCAAAGAGTAGAGATGACTAAATTCTTTAGGTCTTTAATAGGCCTAAGAAGAGAAGGTGGTTGACTGTGCAAGATCGTGAACTTTCTTATATTCATAGTGATTTTTGGTTGAATTATTTGAGTGATCTTATGAGGGTATCAAGTATAAGAACAAAGGGGGATCTTGTTGCATGTTCACTTTGTTGAATTTAGTATTTGAAATTTTTAAATATGCATCTGAGTATATAAAGACCTAGGAATATTTATATACCTTATGGGCATGATTAATGATGGAAAAGGATATTTGAAGCATATAACATGATTGGCATGTAATAAGGGTTTTATAGCTCCATAACCTATAAAAACTTTCATGAAGTGAATAAAATTGTAAATACTAGTGAAAGTTTAATGAACAACATATGGAATGTCTTGAAATGAACCATGTGGAGTTGAGTGATCTTGGTGAATGTCAAAGTGACATTAGGATCATGTAATGCATGTGGAAATTATATGAGGTCCTTGACAAAGTGTGTGAAATATAATACTAATTAGAGTACTCTCACTCAAAGGTTTGATATGCCATAACAGTCTTAATAGAGTTTGATTATTGTTTGATATAGGTTTAAAACAAAGAATGGGGTCTCATAGACTTATCTGGTAGTGTACTATGTGGATGTTGTTTTGAGCTAGTTTGAGCCATGATGACTTGTGAAACATAAAGGGGATAGACTATTTTATAAATATTCCTTTGATATGACATATGAATAATGAATATATTTGTGTATATATGACTAATATTGTTCTTTGGAATAATGTCATTTTTTACAGATTGGCCTAATTTGTGTAGGTCTCTATAAGATCTAATTGAAGATGGTTCTAAGAAGATGCTTTTTCAAAGAAGGATTTATTTCTTTAGGTGTTACTATATTTCAATAAAAAAGAGTGATGTTCATGTGTATGAATGCCTATGATGGTTTTGTAAAACTTGAAAGGAGATCATGGTCTTAGGGGGAGCCTTGTAGCTCTATGATTAAGAAGTTATCTACTTCAATAGATATGATCCTAAGGTGTGTTTAGCTTCTATTTGGATATATCAAAGGAAGATTAATATTTTTTTGGAGATAAAAGGTGTGTTTTTAGTTTCTCATATTCCAAGGATTAGTAGTAACCCTTTATCATTAATTTTAAAGGGGGAGAAAGACTTGATTGGGAGAAAGACTAGTTTGGGAAAGATCTAGCTTGAGAAGATGAGAATGATCTACTGTGTTAAAATGTTTGCCATCAATGATAAAGGGGGATATTATTGAGGTATGTTCCTATTGGTGTGTTGATACATTGATGTTTCCATTTATTTAAAAGGTAATTGAGTGTCATTAATGTCTTAGAGGTATTTTTGTGAAGTTTCATAGTAAGTGTTCATGATGGCCTAAGCATGATCTAGTAGGTTTTTGAGTTCTGCATAAGGTCTTGCCATAATTTTGAGATGTGAAAATCTTGTGAGAATATGTTTGGTAGTATTTTAGCATGGCATGGAAATGTGTATTATATTACATCTACAATAGTAGGAATATCTTAAAGGGGTATGGTGCCTAGTACGACTATGATATAGACTAGTTCCTAAGCATGGATATGGATTGAAGAGGTATGATGATGATGATGATATGGATGTGTATGGAATTAAAGTTATGAAATGAAATTGTATAACATGTGATAAAGGTTTTGAATCAATAATCTGAATCTTAGAGTGAACCAAAGAGGTATGTTATTCATTAGTGGTCTTCTCATGGACCTAGTCTTAAGACCCTAAGTAGCATGATGAGACATCATGATCAGTTTTGGAGGTTTATGAGATCATATGAGCATGGTTTTAGGTCTAAAATGTTATTCCAAGTGTGTTGGTGTAGTTTCATTTCTTGAGTTGAAGAAAAAAGTATGAAAATGAGTGCAAAGGTCTCTCTAGTGCTAGAATGTAGTGTTATAGACTTGAGAAGGAACTTATTTTTATTATTGACACATGTGAATATTAAATGTTAAGTTTATATATTACGTATATGTTTAAAATGGTCATAATTTTTTTCCAAGCATTAGGAGTTGGTTTTATATATAGAGTTGTATGAACAAATGTTAAGAATGGAAACCATTCTAAAAACCTTATAGTGACATGATGGTGAATATTTTGTTTTTGAGTTCTTAGAATGGATTTATAAGGGTATTTAAATGATTTAAACATGTATATGACTATTTAAAGTACCTCTAATTGGAATTGGTCTGCCAGATGAGTGATTAGAACCTAAATAAAATCACTTGTTTCTTATAAATTTGGTATAGCAGGCAGAGTTGACTAGATCAAAGAATGAAAATAATTGGAGGGAAAATATTGTGACTTATAATTAATTCCCATGATTATTTTTGAGTATGTCACATAATTTTAATATGATAACCTAGTCATGGAAGTTATCTTATCGCTAAAAGGCCTAGTGAGGAAGACAGTGAAAAAAACCAGGTAGGAGTGAGAATGAGTTTAGGGATATGTTGCAGTGGCTTAGGAATGGATCCAATTGCTTGATGTATTTTTAAATAATGATAACACATGTTAATTTTTTTATATGTCTTAAATTTCATTGAAAATGTTGTAAATGTTGTTCACATGATGTCCTCTCTAGTGAAGATGAGACAATGAAGGTGTAAGGTTAACAATTTGGTCTATAAATTTCATATTTTCCATTATACCTATATATATTTATGTTTTTATATGTTATAAATATGTTTAAATATAATAATAATGCATCATGACTTATTTTTTGTGTATACACATGTGTTATAATCCATGTTCACCATGACTAGTTCACAAGGCAGAATGATAGTTCTGAGTAAGTAAGTGAGATTGATGAGTTGGAGGATATCTACACTTAGATGATGCATATATTAAATATTATGTCATTTTTTATGACATAAAATAACTAACCATTTATTATTAAAGGTTTATATTCATTTTAAGGATTTGAGATATGGAAGCCAAAATGGCTTATCTAGATGTGTAAGAATTGTGAAAGAGATGGTTAACAAATTGGTCTGCAAGACCAATGATTGACACTAGAACCAATGATATATATATTTAAATATGTTATATAGTTCACATAGGAAATATTAATTTAAATGATAATTCATGTAAATATCTTTATAGGATTTAAGTATAACATTCTTCATGACTGTGTTTTTGGAGCTACAAGTAATTTTCTATGTGTGAATGAGAATGATGTTCATGTGCCATTTTGATAAGTTTGGAAATGTAAAAATCATGTGATAATTTATTATAGTTTCCATTGGATATAATACATGAATTTTTAGTGTTTTAAATTACATGTATAATTTTTAATGTTCAAAGGTTCTTGACTGTGTTTTGGAGCTTTCTGGGATATCAAAGTAAGCCTTTTATAGAGGTATTTTTGATTCTTTAGAGCCTAAGTGATGGAGTATAATGAGTTTAATGATTAAAATAATTTAATTAAGTTTCCATATATATTTTTATTATTCCTTTAAAGTGTTTATATAGGATGTATGAGGTTCATCTTTGAAGACTCTATTTTCTGGGTAATTAGGCCTAATAGGTCTTTAAGGCCTAATGATGCTTTCATGAGGTAAGTAAAGTATGTGTGAATTATTGAGAATTAATGAGGTATTTTTGGGTTTATAATTTATTTATTGGAAGGTTTTATGACTTTGGGTAGGGTCATATATGTCATAGTGGTTCAAGTTTTTCTATGGAGATAATAGACCTAATGCACTAGGTCTCTAAGTAGGCGTAAAAGAAGATTGAGGTCTAAATAAGTTTGGTTGACATAATGGTGATTATAATTTTTTTCCTATTTTGTGTAACATGTCATAATAAATTTTTTTGGTTTGATCCTAATGTATTATTGTCTTTTTTTACCAAGAGTATTAGTGTTCTAGTGATTGGTATAAGTACAAGGCATAATAGGCCTATTTGGGCTAGTCAAGGATATGAATGTAAGAAAATAAAAGAGTACCTTGAGGAGTATAATGAGGTATTTTAGACTATAATAAAAGGGTATATATAATATTATTAACTTATAATAGAGCTTATTCATGTGGATGACAAGGTTAATTGACCTAATAAGCCTAGTAAGAGGCATTCTTGAGCAAAGAAGCCTAGAGGCTATTTTGAGAGGGGTAGAAGGTTGAGAAGAGATGAACGAGTTTATTGTCTATCAATAAAATATTAGAGAATCAAAATATATTTTTTCATGATGTATGATAGTTAGTATAATATAAATAGAGAAGATAAAGAGTTGAATAAGAGGTCACCATCTATTGATTAAGCAATAAGGTGTCTTGAGGTGATCAATTTGGTCTTGGTTGAGTTGGTGATTTATCAAGGAGTGAGAGTTACCTTAAAATTTGTATAATTGTTATTGAATTGGATGGATTGGTTCTAATTCACTTAGGGGGTTGGTGCTTCCTTGCAATTTGGAGCTTGTTAAAAGCCTAGTTGAGTTAGTGCTTGACTAGTGAGGGGCTGGTGCTCCTTATGGTGTTGGTGCCTCACTAAATGTTTTTGATTAATTAAGGTGGCAAACCAGGGGCCAGACCCTATATAGTCAAAAAAGATAGGAAGGTTGGCAAATAAAAGATGCCAACACCAAACCAATGGCACAGCTGAGAAACAAAGTTAGAAGCAAAACAAAACATTGAAAGACTAGAGTCAGAAAGGACAAAACTACATAACTATAGAATTAACAAGATCCTTAAGATTCTCATTATCTGCATTGTCAGCATTCCCTAGATTACCCACCACTTCCAACATAGTCATATTCAGTAGAATGTTATTTCAAAGGCCTTTGGTAAAGACCTTTTTCAGCTTTTGAATGCGGACCTTCAAGGCCCCAATATCTATTTTCCAATCATTCTCATTCTCTAAACCCTCACTAGCTTCTTCTACATGCATCTTCTCCTTATTATCACTAGTTCCCCTAGAATCAGCACCCTGCTCTTCAGTGACCTCAAAAACTCGAGAAGCATGTTTCCCACCAGTGTCCTCCAAAATTTCTTGAATTTCTAACTCTTCATACTCTTCATCCTATTATATCACCCCTAGAGAGTGAAGTATTTCATAAGAATGAAATAGACACCATCCCATGGCTCTAGTAGTTTGGCACTCTTGAACCCTCCTTGATACAGGATGAGTTCTTCTCCTTTACCCAAAAATAGTTTGTGACTAGCCAAATCCATGATTTTGGTTTTCCTTTGGATCTTTAAACCCTACATGGTCATTCTCGTGGCCATTGAAATCACCATTTCAAAGATTTCAAAGCTAATACCCTCCATAGTGACCCACCTATTCATCCAGGATCTTGTGAAGTGCTCAGACAAATTTTCATCATAACCATTCAGGCTTTCCAAGTACGTGTTGATACTTCCTTCTTTAGAATAATGCCAGACTAATGGGTTGTCTTTAAATTCACAGCAAGAGACCAGTTCAGTATGAATATGATCTCCCCCCATTCTGTAATTGTAGACCCAACTGATGAAATTCCCAATTACCGCCTTAAGCTTAGAATAAGTAACAAGGCCTCGGTTTTGTTTGCACTGAATGCAAATGTGAAGGCTCATTTTACAAAATGGCCCACCACAATGATGTTTAATTTCATGCTTGAAAATAATTCCCCCTTAGTTTTCATGATGTAACTCTCACACCTCCACATCATGATATAAGGAATTAATCATGACAATCAAGGAAGTACTAAGGTTATCATTTTCCATGATCGGCAATGGCCTTCTCCACATGGACCACCTTCAAAAGCTATCTTCATCATCAATGTGCATCATTCATGCTCTATCATCTCCTTCTAAATGATCTCTCTAATGTTTGGGGGTATATGAGCCCCTTGTCACCATACCCTCCATCCTGAGAATTGTTGACCAAGGTTGGCACAAGTATCAACGACCCTGTTACCTTCTCTATAGGTGTGGTTAATCTCAACTTCGGAAAATTTTTGTAAAAGAAACTAGATGTCCATAGTGATGTCTTTTAGATGGATACCAATGTTAGATGCTTTATTAATGGCATCTATGATCAACTTAGAATCTCCTTGAATATTCAAGTTTCTAATTCCTAGGGGTATAACTAACTTTAATCCCCAAAGTAAGGCCATAGCTTTAGCATAGTTATTGCTCTAGCAACCCATGCTACTAGCATAGATACAAGACATCCCTCCTTTTTCATTTTTTATTATTCCTCCTCCACTTGCTTTACCACTCAATTTGGATTCCCCATCAAAATTGAGTTTCATCCAATTGGGTTTAGGTGGTATCCATTTAGTATGAAGTCTTTGAAAAATTTTGGAATTATCATGCCCAGGGATAAGGTTTAAAACCTTCCATTTGGCAGTAATTTGACTTTCAAATTTAGACAGGGGTTTCTCTGTAACACTAATATGAGCTATTGTAACACTTCCCAAGATGGTCCTAGCAAAGGAGTTAAACACTTGAGCAACATTTCTAGCAGTGTCCCTAAAAATTATGTGATTTCGCTCTTTCCATAAAGTCTAGCTCAAGCATGGCAGAGCTTACTTCCATAATTCCTTAATTTAGGGATATGTGAAGGTTGAGTTCTAGCTAAGAATTAATTATTTAAGGTTAGAATTGCAAACCCAATCAATGCCAAAGTTGTTAATTATTGTGCCCCATAAATCCCAGGTAAACTCACAGTGTATGAATAGGTGCAAAACTGATTCCTCTCTAGAACCACACAAAAAACATCTATTGACCAAAGTAAACCCCCTCTTTTAAAGGTTGTCATGAGTAAGGATTTTGTTATGGGCAGAAACCCACCAAAACAAGTTAATCTTTGGAATGAGTTTATGATTCCAAACCTTTTTCCATACCTCCTTATTCTAAGCTTCAGGTGTAAGCAGATGATAGGCAGATTTGACAGAGAAAGATCCATTCTTATCTGGCCACCAGTATTGTTCATCCTCCCAAGGGAAGAGTAGGATTCTAATCTCCTAAACACATTGTTGGATCTCTTGAATTCTTGGGATAAGCTCAAGCCTGTGCACACAACAATCCAAAAAGTTTTTCCAGCTCCTTATCCCATTATTATTTTCCATATAATCACTAACCCTATCACCAAAGAACTGAGTAGTTAGGCCTATAATTTCTCCATAGTTTCCTTGGGAGATGAGAGGCTTATCCCTTAACCAATTATCCTCATAGAATTTAATCTACCAGCCATTTCCAAGCTTCCACCTAATTCCCTGTTTGAGAAGATTTCTACTTTTTAGCATTTTATTCCATATCACAGACCCCTGGGGTAATCCCACCTGTTGAATAAAGTTATAATCATCAATGCTATGCATGTATTTGGCATACATTATTTCCCCCACTCACTATTTTTGTGAATCAAATTCTAACTAACTTTTGAGAGGAGGGTTTTATTCATTTTCCTGATGGATCTTATATTAAGTCCACCATGAGATTGTGGGAGACACACTTTTTTCCATCTGACTAAAGACATTCTCTATTTTTCTTCCACTCCTATCCATAAAAATTTCCTTTGGATCTATTCTAGCTTTTCATAAAAATACTTAGGAATTTTAAAAGGAGACATGAAGTAGGAATACCTTGCAAGGATGCCTGAAGAAGTTGCATCTTACTCACACTACTGAGTAGTTTCCCCTTCCACCCAAGAAGTTTCCTCTATGTACGTTCTACAATACCATTAAAAAAATTTGAAGATACCTCTTTGATCGAGAGTGGGAGACCTAGGTAGGTAGATGGTAGGCTAGCCTTAGCACAATCTAAGATATCAATGATTATATGTCTAAGTTAATTGGGAGTGTTAAAGAAGTACACATTGCTTTTCTACAAATTTATTCTTTGTCCCGAGTCTCTAGCATAATCATTAAGTATATTATTCCATATTCTAGATTTGATCACTGATGAGATACCAAATAAGATGGTATCATCCACAAACTACTGTATAACCATAAGATGAAGGGAAGAGGTAGGTTTGATGCCTACTAGCTTTTTTGAAACTATATCAGCTTGTATGTATCTTCCTAGTGCCTCAGCCATAATGATGAATAGGTATGGAGAGAGAGGGTCTCCCTGATGAATTCCTCTCGAGGAGGAGAAAAAACCTCTAGGAACACCATTAACTAGTACTAAGAATTTAGTAGAAGAGACCGTATTCCATAATAAGCAAGACAATTTATCATTAAACCCAAATTTTCTAATCACTTGGAATAGAAAAGTCCATGAGACTCTATCATAAGCTTTGGATATATAAAGCTTGAGGGCCATCCCAGGGATTTTACTCTTATTCATGGAGTGGATAGTCTCATGTGTGGTCATCACAACATCAAGAATCTGTCTGCCTGGGATGAAACCTTTTTGAGCAGAAGAAATAATTTTGTCAAGCAAGGGTTGAATTCTCAAAACCAGCAGTTTAGTACATATCTTATACATAGTGTTTCATAAGCTAATGGGTCTAAAATCAGCAAGGTGTAAAGGTTGAGATTTTTTAGGAATAAGTATAATGAAGGTATTATTGACTTGTTTCAAAAGTTTTTCAGATCTAAAAAAATCACGAACTGCAGCCGTGAGGTCCACTCCAACAATCTCCCAATATTCCTGAAAGAATATAGGAGGAAAGCCATCAGGACTTGGGGTTTTAAAAGTGCCCATGGAGAATAAAATAGCATGTACTTCTTCATCAGATATAGGCTTTAACATTTCTATATTGTCTTCTTCTATTATTAAATAGGGGATTTTATCAATGAATTGACTCATAGATCTATCAATTCTATCATTATTGTTTTCTTTCGTAATCAGATTCTGAAAGAACACCCTGGCTTGCTCCCCTATTTTGTTATCCTTAGTAATAATGTCTCCATTATCTAGGACAAGCTTAGTTATTGAGTTGGCTTTTCTATGTTTCATAGCTGAGAGATGAAAAAAAGTAGTGTTCCTATCACCCTCTTTAAGCCATTGAACATGAGATTTTTGTTTCCAAAAAACCTCATCCCTTTCCATCAGATTCTTCCATTCTGAAGATAGACTGTTCTCTTCTTCTAAGGTGCCCTCTGAGTCATTCCCTTAATCAATCAGTTGTTGAATAGCCTTGAGTTTTCCCATTATATTTTTCTTCTACTGGAAAACCTTCCCAAAACTGTATCTATTCCAGCCATAAACTTCTTGTTTAATGTGCTAGAGTTTCTTGACTATTCGAAACATAGGAGTACCTTGAATGGGAATATTCCACCATTGAGCCACCATTTGTCTAAAACCTTTATGTTTAATACACATAGCTTCAAAATAGAATGGAGGAGGTCTGTGATGTACATGATCTCTCCAATTGAGGATAATTGGGCAGTGGTCAGACATGGTTCTGAGTAGAGCCTACGCTTGCATATTTTGATAATCCTTCCAATTGATTGATATTATAAATCTATCTAATTTAACTTGAATCATTTGATCTCCTCTTCTTCTATTGGTCTAAGTAAAATTTTGGTTCTGCAGCTCTATGTCCAATAATCCCTAATCATTGATGAATTTAGCAAAGTCGAACATGTTGTCTGAGTAATCAATAATTCCACCCTATTTTTCAAAATGGTATAAAGGTGTGTTAAAATCTCTGGCTAACATCCATTTAGAATTCTAAGGATTATTCCTATAACTACTCAAATCTATCCATAATTTTTGTCTCAAAGCTCTGTTATTTGGTGCATAAATATTTACCAACGTCCAGTTCAAGGAATTCATGGAAAAATTGGTAATTAAAAAGTTATTATTATGGGCCATAAGAGATCCTTGGATTTTACCACTATTCCACATAGTGACAATCCCTCCTAAAGCCCCTTTAGCAGGACTAATAAAAAAAGCCGCCTTAGGCCATATATAGTCAGCAATTTTTGCAAAATTCTCCTCTTTCATCTTGACTTCTTGGAGTAATAGAATATATAGTTTATTATCTAAAATGTAGTTTTTAACCTCAAAATACTTTGAGGGACTATTAAATCCCCTCAAATTCCATGATGATATTCTCATTTAGAGAGTTTGGAGGGTTGGGACTCCAGTGTTTTCTGTTTTCCATTGGCAATCTCCCTAGCAATCTCTCTTTGTCTTATTTCCCTTAGGGTTGGCCTCCCTTGTTTGGGCTCAGTACCAACATTTTCTTATTTTTTACCTTTCTAGATATTTTTATTTGGGGTAACCCATTCTTCCTATTTATTTCTGCCATCTTGTCCTACTACCCCTGTTGCCAAGTAGTTTCCTACCTGGCCTCCATCTTCCAAATCAAGGAAAAAGTCTATATTTGACTATGGATCTAGTACTCATTGAGTGTGACTTTCAGGTGTTACTTCTTCTTGTCCAATCCTTGAAATTGTGTCATATTCATTGACTTCCTTTAGCAAAAGGTCCCCTCCTACCCCTTCCTTAAACATATTAGTCTATTTTTCTAAAGTGTAGACTGTGTTAAATGTGGCCTTGTGACTATCGTCAGATACTATATTATCCTTTGGGACCTCTTTTCCATCGCTAATGATGATATCCTCCTTTTTCTTCTCCTCCTCTCCTTCTTCTATATCCTTCTAACTATCATCTAATCCTATATTTTCCTTTGGGACAACTTCACCTTCACTGCTAGGGGTAGCCTCCTTTCCCTTCCCCTCCTCTCCTTTTCCTGTATTGTCAGGAATTTCCACATTATTCTCCATTTCCTTCTTGCTATTCACTTGCTCCTCCTCTACATTATAGGAATCCTCTTTCATCCCCCTTTGCTTCACTTTGCATTGTGTCATTAGATGTCCCTTCCTCTTACATATTTGACAGAAAGTGGTAGCATTCTCATAAGTAATTGGCTGAGTCTAGGTTCCATATTTAGAGTTTAACTCAATGGACGTAGGGAGAGTCTTATTTATTTAAACATTAACATAGAGTCTAGCAAACACACATCTAGACTTAGTTTTGGTTATATGATCTAAGGTGACATATTGACCAATAGAATTGCCAATGGCTGTGAAGATTTTTTCATCCCAGAATTCCAAAGGGAATCCTGGTAATCTTACCCAAGCAGGTGTTGTCTTATTGAGGTCTGAGTTAGGATCAAATCTTGGTTTCCATGAGCATAAGGCTATAGAATGTGGTCCAAATAGCTAGGAACCTCTAGCAAGGGTAGCGATCATGTCCTCCCTATTCATAAATCTAAAAAGGAATAGACCTCTAGCCATGGCTATGATTGAAACACTTCTTTTGACTCTCCACCTAGATAGAATCCATCTTCTAAGCATTTTGGTATTAGGAAAAAAATAAAAAAACTTACCAACCAGTGTAAGGTCCATGGATGCCACTATTTCCTCCACCAGATCATCTAGGATACTCAATGCCCTGCCCTCTGAGAGAATAGGGAGGCTCGACATGCCTTTTGATGGACACGTCTTTTCACCTATGAGTGCCTTCTTCCATTTATTGGATGGACTATCCCCTAATAGATTCTTGGATAGATCCCCAGAGGTACTGCTATCCGTAGTGACCTCCATTAGATCCGTGGTCCTGCCTGTCGCACATAGGGGGCCCAATCAGGTAGGAAAAAACTAGTTTCAAATATTGTCCACATGCTTCGCTCCTCCACTCCTCTGCTCCACCCTTATTTTCAACCATAAGAGTTGTGACTCACTAAATTTTGATTCATTACTTATAAGACTATATTCAAAGTGGTTTTTTAGTAGGTTTTATCCCCCATGAGGTTTTCCCACATATCACTTGTGTTCATGTGTTGATATCTTGCTTCATGTTTTATGTGATTGATTCTCTATGCTTTGCTTGATCACTATATTGGTTTGAGAGGTTATTCATGTTAAGTGGAAATAAAGGATTATTTTAGGATATTGATTCACCCCACATCTTAGTGGTTTTTATTCCAACAATTGGTATTAGATCAAGTCCTTTGGAGGAGGCTTGATATCTTAAAATTAATCCTAGAAGCACAAGATGACTAAGCTTATGAAGGTCATGGTTGAGGTTTGTACAGAGGACTACATGATATTACTATAAATATTGACTAAGAAAAATAAGGATCATATTGAAGACAAGTCAAAAATAAAACCTAAGGACTTTGAAGACATGTTGAAAGAAAGGTATAAGTCCAAATATGATTTATTAATGTTATGTTGAGGTCATAACATGGATGATCAAGTCAAGACATCAAAGTGTCTTGAAAAAACTTTTTATATGCCTTGTAATAAGGTATTTATAGGTATCTTGGTGAATTAAGTAAGAAAAGGCTCATGAAAGTTGTTGATTGGTCTATAAGACCAATGTCATTCTTGATAAAGGTATTGCACATAAGATTCAAGGACTAGAGATGATCTAAAGAGTATGTTTGATATTGTGTTTCCATGAATATGCTATGAAGTTATCTAATCCATGATGTATGATCATATGACCCGTATCAATTATGAAACATCACAAAGATATTTTCAAGTATGTCATAAGTATCTATAAATGTAGAGGTCTACAAGTGAAGAATGAGTTGATCATCAAGCTAGAAGAGTTGAGTTGAGTTTATAAAGCTATCATATATAAGTAGAGGTATGTTAGAGGCCTAAGTATTTTGATGAGGCCATGATAAGATGATACATATATTAGTAAGGGTAGAGAGAAGATATAATAATATGAATGAATGCTTTATATCTTTACTAAGCCAAAGAAGAGAAGGTGGTTGACTGTGCAAGATTATGAAGTTTTTTGTATGTATAGTGAGTTTGGGTTGAATTTTATAAGTGTTCTTATAAGGGTATCAAGTATAAGAATAAAGAGGGAGATTAATGTATGTTCACTTTGTTTAATTTAGTATTTGTAATTTTTGAAGATGCATCTAAGTGTATAAAGACCTAAGAAGATGTCTATAACTTATGGGCATGATCAATTATGGACAAGGGTATTTAAATCATATAACATGATTGGAATTTAATGAGAGTTTAATAACTCCATAACCTATAAGATCTTTCATAAAGTGAATAAACTTTTAAAGACTAGTGAAATTTCAATTAACATCATATGTAATGTCTTGAAAAGAACCATGTGGATTTGAGTGATCTTGGTGAATGTCAAAGTGATATTAGGATCATGTAATGCATGTGGAAAGTGTATGAGGTCACTGAAAAAGTGTGTGAAGTATAAGACTGATCAGAGTACTCTCACTCAATGTTTTGATATGACATAACAGTCTTGATAGATTTTGATTATTTTTTTATAGAGGTCTAAAATAGAGAATGAGGTCTCACATACTGATATGGTAGTTTACTACATGGATGTTATTTTGAGCTAGTCTGAGCCATGATATCTTTTGAAACATAAATGAGATAAACTATTTCATGAATAATCCATCTATATGGCATATGGATAATGAATATGTTTGTGTATATGTGACTAGGATTATTGTTTGGAACAATGTTATTGTTTTAAGACATGCCTAATGTGTGTAGGTCTCTATAATATCTAACTGAAGATGGTTCTAAGAAGATGATTTATCAAAGAATGAGTTTCTTCTTTAGGTGTTATGGTATTTCAAATAAGAAGAGTGATGTTCATATGTATGAAGGCCTATGATGGTTTGGGAAAACTTGAAAGGAGAGCATAGTCTAATGGGGACCCTTGTATCTCTATGATTAATAAGTTGTCTACTTCAGTTAATATGAGCTGAAAGTGAGTTGAGATTATATTTGGATTAATCAAAGGAAGACTAATCTTGTTTGGATAGAAAAGGTGTGTTTTTAGTTTATCCAGGTATAAATATTAGTAGTAACACTTTTTAACTAATGTCAAAGGGGGAAAAAAACTTGATTGGCATGAATACCTACTTGGGGAAGATATAGCTTGAGGAGATGAGAATGATCTATTATTTTAGAATGTTTGCCATCAGTGACAAAGGGGGAGATTATTAAAGTATGTTCATGTTGGTGTGTTGAGACATTTGTATTTTCATTGATGTCAAACGTAATTAATTTTCATTAATATCCCAAATATGTTCTTTTGAATTTTTATGGTAAGTTTTCATGATGGCCTAAGCATGATATAGTAGGTTCTTGAGTTTTGCTTAAGGTATGCCATAATGTTGAGTTGTGACAAACTTGTGAGAAGATGTGGGGTAGTATTTGATAATGGAATGAAGTTTTTTGGAATGAGAATTTATTTTAGAGTGTATCTAAAGTGGTAGGAAAATCTCAAAGAGGTATGGTACCTATTAGGGTTGTGAGATAGACTAGTTTTCAAACATAAATATGGCCTGAATAGGTATGATGATGATGATATGGAAGTGTATGGACTTTAAGTTATGAAATGAAGTGTTATATCATTTGATAAAGGTATTGAGTAAATCACATGACTCTAAAAGTGAGCTAAAGAGGTATGCTCTTCATTGGTGGTCTTCTCATGGACTTAGGCTTAAGACCCCAAGTAACATGATGAGACGTTATGATCATGTTTGGAGGTTTTTTCATCTCATATTACCATGGTTTTAGGTCTGATTTATTATTCCAATTGTGTTGGTGGAGTTTGAGGCCCCGAGTTGAAGGAGAAAGAATGAAAATGAGTTTGAAGGTATCTCAAGTGCTAGAATGGAGTGTTATAGACCTGAGAAGAAACTTCTTTTGCTTGTTGACACATGTGACTATTTCATGTTAAGTTCATCTCTTAAGGGGAGATGGAAAAGGGATATAAAAATGTTTTTCAAGCATTAAGAATTAGTTTTATGGATAGAGTTGTATGAATAAATGTTAAGAATGCAAGATGATCTAAAATACTTATAGTGACCCGATGGTGAATATTTTGTTTTTGAGTTACCATAATTGATTTGTAATTCTATTTTGATGATTAAAATATGTATAATACTCTCCTAGGTACCTCCATATGGAATTGGTCTGCTAGATGAGTGAGTGAAAGCTACATAAAATCACTTATTTCTCAAAAAAATTATATAATAGGTAATGTTGACTAGATTAAATGATGAAAATAATAGGAGTACAAATAATATTACTTATAATTAATTAAAATTATTATTTATGAGAATGTTATATAATTCAAATATTTTAAACTAGCCATAGAATTTGGCCTATTGCTAAAAGTCCCAGTGAGGAATACAATGAGAAAAACTAGGCAGGAGTTAGAATGAGTTTAGGGATATGTTTCAGTGGATTAGGAAAGGATATTTTTTATTTTTATTTTTTTAAATAACCATAAAACATGTTCATTTTATTTATATGTCTTGTATGCCATTGAAAATGTTTCAAATGTTGTTTACACAATGTCTTGTCTAGTGAAGATGAGACAGTGAATGTATAAGGTTTAGAGTTTGGTCTATATATTTCATATTTTCCATTATAACTATATATATTTGTGTTTAATATATTATAAATATTCATAATTATTATAATCATGCATCATTACTTCTATATTTTTTATACACAGGTGTTGGAATGCATGTTCACCATGATTGGTTCACAAGGTAGAATGACAGTTCTAAGTGAGATTGATGAGCTAGAGGATATTTGCACTTAGCTAATGCATATATTGAATTTTTTTTTAATGACATAAATTACCTATAAATTATTTATTTAAGGTTTAGATTCACTTTAAGGAGTTGAGATATGGAATCCAAAATGGCTTATCTAGCTGTGTAAGAACTGTGAAAGAGATGGTTGACAAATTGGTCTACAAGACCAATGATTGACATTGGAAAAAATGATCTATCTATTTTAGGATTTTATATATGTCACATATTAACTATTTATATTAATTAAATTTCATGTAAGTATCCATATAGGATCTAGAGAAAACATTCTTCATGACTATGTTTTTAGAGCTACAAATAATTTTCTATGTGTGAGTCAAAATGATGTTCTTATGTCATTTTGACTAGTTTGGAAATGTAAAAAATCATGTGATAATTTGTTATAGGTTCCATTGGATACAATACATACATTTTGAGTGTTGGAAAGTTCCTGTACAATTTTTAATGGTCAAAGGTTCTTGATTATGTTTTGGAGCTTCTAGTAGATCAGAGTGAGCCTTTTTTAAAGGTGTTTTTGATTGTTTAGATCCTAAGTGATGGAGTCTAATTAGTTTTATGATGACCCTGAGGTCATGAATTTTCCATAAATATTTAGATTATTCCTTAAAAGTGTTTCTATAGGATATATGAGATTCATCTTTGAAGACTATTTTTTGGGGGTAATTAGGCCTAATAGGTCTTTAAGGCCTAATAATGATTTCATGAGGTAAGCGAAAGATGTGTGACCTACTGAAATTAAAAGAGGTCATTTTAGGTTTAAAATGTATTGATTTAAAGGTTTTATGAATTTGGTTAGTGTTGTAAATATTTTCATTGATGTCAAATTAGTATTTAATGTCTAAAGGTGTTTTTAATGTTTATATCTTGGTTAAAAGTGTGTTAATATTAATTAAATATTAACGAATATATTTTTTCTTTCATAAAGACAAAAGAGGTACCATGAGGGAGAAAAATATTCATAAATAAATACAAAAGAGTAAAAGTATACATTTCTCCAAGAAGAGTCACCTTGAGGAATCTTAAAAGTCATCACTAAAGACAAAAGAGCAAAAGGACGCATTTCTCCATGAAGGGTCACCTTGAGGAATTAGAAGAGTCACTAGGTAAAGACAAAGAAAGAACTCAAAGGGTCATGCAAGGGTGAATTCTAAAGGTCATTTTGAAGGATATAAAATGAGGATTTGGAAGCCATTTTATATTATGGAAGTGAATGATTTTATCTAGCTAATAAGAGTAGAGGAAAGTAGAGAAAAAAGAAGAGATATAGTAGTGTGCTATTATTTGTTGAGAAATAAACATTCAAAGATAATTGGTGTTTTATACACAAGAGGGGTTGGTGATCCTATGGATGGGTGCTCATGAATCATTGATATTTTGGTTCTTAGAAAAGGGGTTGGTACTCCTACAAGTTGGTGCTTACAAACTTTATAACTTGAGTTGGTGCTTATTTATATACTTCAGATTGTTCTCCATCGTTTTTCCCACTTTAGGTTTCCATGTAAAATATGGTCTCTCTCTCTCTCTCTCTTATGTGGTTCATGTTACTGATTTAAATTTTATTGCATATCTTGAATGTATGACTAAGTGGTTAAAGGAAAAGGAATTTGATTAAGTAAAATATATATCCCATGCTTAATAATTGGTATCAAAGCAGGTTCATTTAGAAAGAGTTTAATAGCTTGAAGGTAGATCAGGGAAAATCATGATGGACAAGAAGCTAAAGAAGGAGAATCAAGAGTTGAAATATGTGTTTTAGGATCTTAAGGAACATGTGTGTATCTTGGATTCTAAGTTGGCTATAGAAGCAAAAGAAGATAAGATGTTTATTTAAGATCTTAAGGATTAGCTAGAGGTTGCATATTCATGTTTGAAATCAAGAGAAGAATAGTTTAGTTAGTTGAAGGTTGAGTTAGGTTCTTTGAAGGATAAGCATGAGAGACTCATAATCAAGTTTGAGAAATATCATGAAATATTAGTCCAATGTAAGAAATATACAATTTATAAAGGAAAATTGAAGAATCCAATCAGGTAGCCCAATGCTTTTAGGTTTTCAAATTATTTTCATGTCCATTATTTTATTTTTCATCATGTTGGTCATAGGGAAGAATATTTTATGAGGAGAAGCAATCAGTTAAAGGGAGATCTCAATCACATTCGATAAAAAGGTATGAGAAATGTTGTTTGATTTTTGTTGTCATAAGGTTGGCCATATTGCTAAATTATGTCCAAATAAAGTAAAGAGATCTTAAAGGTATGTCAAAGGATATAGAGCCCGTAGAAGGTATGAAAATAGTCAAATTCAATTTTGGAGACCTAAGACAATAAAGGTTGATCAGGTTGAGTTTAAGAGTGAGAATAAATTACTTTCTACAATAGATAAAGAATCAAATAGGAAGGACTATGAATAATCTCTTGTTACATTTAAGCATGAGACTTATCAAGATAAGATAGTTACAAGAGTTTAAAATATGAACGACATCATGAATGTTGAGGTTAGTGAGTCAAAGAAGTTAGACATGATTAAAAAGATTCTAATAGAAAGACACAAGAATATCAAGGAAGTAATAGAGGAGATGTGGGAATCTCCTAAGATTATGTTATAGGACCTTTTGTGTGGGGTGTCTCTTCTAGGCTTTAAGGAGACATTTTAAAGAAAAATTGAAGCATGGTGGATGTTGTTGGGTCTTGTCTATGTTGCATGCCAAGAAGGTGAGTTGATAGATTAATTTGTATATCAATTGAGGGGGAAATAAGTGTAAGCTATAGGAAACAAGTATAGTAAAAGGTACAAGGAATAGGTGCAAAATAAAGTGTAGGGAATAGGTACAAGAACAAGTATAGGAAATAAGGTGCTACAATAAGGGGGAGTTACTATATATTTTTAGTTGGTTTAGTTTACAAGTCTCATTTTTAGGTTGTCATGTGAAGTAAAGGTTTTTAGAATTGGTGACAATTTTAGGTTACCATCAAAGACAAAGGGTGATATTGTCATAAATATTATCATTGATGTCAAATTAGCATTTAATATCTTAAGGTGTTTTTAATGTTTATATCTTGGCTAAAAGTATGTTAATATTAATTAATATATTTTTGGTTGTATAAAGACAAAATAGGGACCATGAGGAAGTCAAAGAGTCATCACTAAAGATAAAAGAGGAAAAGGATGAATTTCTCCATGAAGGGTCACCTTGAGGAATCTGAAAAAGTCATCACTACAAAAAAAAGAGGAAAAGGATACATTTCTCCATGAAGGGTCACCTTGAGGAATTCAAAGAGTCACTAGGTAAAGACAAAGAAATAATTCAAAGGGTCATGCAAGGGTGAATGGCAAAGGTCATTTAGAAAGCTATAAAAGGAGACTTGGGAAGCCATTTTGTATTATGAAAGTGAATGGTTTTATCTAGCTAAGAAGAGCAAATGAAATTAGAGAAAAGAGAAGAGATATAGTAGTGTGTTATTATTTTTTGAGAAAGCAACATTGAGAGATAGTTGGTGTTTCATACACAAGATGGGTTGGTGTTCCTATGGGTGGGTGCTCCTGAATCATTGCTATGTTGGTTCTTAAAAAATGGGTTGGTGATCCTACAAGTTGGTTCTTGTGAACTTTGTAACTTGAGTTGGTGCTCATTTATATACTTGAGATTATTCTTCATGGTTTTTCCCACTTTGGTTTTCTAGGTAAAATACTCTCTCTCTCTCTCTCTCTCTCTCTCTCTCTCTCTCTCTCTCTCTCTCTCTCTCTCTCTCTCTCTCTCTCTCTCTCTCTCTCTCTCTCTCTCTCTCTCTCTCTCTCTCTCTCTCTCTCCCTCTCTCTCTCTCTCTCATGTGGTGTATATTATTGATTTCAGTTTTATTGCATATCTTGAATGTATGATAAAGTGGTTAAATCAAAAGGAATTTTATTAAGTAAAAGATATATCATTTTCTTAATATTTAGGGTCATATAGGCCATAGTGGTTCAATCTATTTCAGGGAGATAATAGACCTAATGCGTTATGTCTCTATGTAGACCTAGAAGAAGTTTAATGTCTAAATAAGTTTCAAAGTTTGAATGATAATTATATATTTTTTATTATTATGTATAATGTGTCCTTTGAAATGATTTTGGTCTAACCCTAACATATTATTTTCTTGACCAACCAAGATTGTGAGTGTTCTAGTGATTGGTATAAGTACAAGGCATAATATGCCTATTTGGGCTAGTCAAGGATATGAGTGTAAGTGAAAAAAATATCACCTTGAAGAGTAGAAGGATGTCTTAAGGACCATAAAAAAATGGATAGGAGCTATAATGAACTTATAAAAGAGATTATTTCATGTGGATGACAAGATCAGTTGACCTAATAAGCCTAGTAAGAGGCATGTTTGAGGGAAGAAGCATAGAGGCTATTTTGAGAGGGGTATAAGGTTGAGAAGAGTTTAATGAGTTAATTTTTTATTGAGAAACTATTATAGATTCATCAAATATGTGTTCCTTATGTATTATAGTGAGTATAATATAGATATATAATATAAAGAGTTGAATAATAGGTCACCATCTATTGATTGAGTAACAAGGTGTCTTGAAGTGATCAAGTTGGTCTTGGTTGAGTTGGTGATTTATAAAGGAGTGAGAGATTCCTTTCAAGTTGAATAAGTGTTATTTAAGTGGATAATTTGGTGGTAATTCACTTAGGGTTTGGTGCATCCTTTAAAGTTGGAGATTGTTAAAGGCCTACTTGAGTTGGTGCTTGACTAGTGAGGGGTTAGTGCTCCTTTGGGGTTGGTGCCTCACTAAATATTGATTCATTGCTTATAATACTATAGTACAAGTGGTTTTTTAGTGGGGTTTATCCTCTATTAATTTTTCCCACATATCTCTTGTGTTCATGTGTTGATATCTTACTTCATGTTTTATGTTATTACTTCTTTATGCTTTTCTTGATAATTATATTGGTTTGAAAGGTTATTCATGTTAAGTGGAAAGAAAGGATTGTTTTAGGACATTTATTCACCCCCCCCCTCTCAATTTTTTTTCTTCCAAAATCATTCTCTCAATTAGCTAGTTGTTACTTGTCTTTTGCCACTTCTACAAGTTCATGTGAGCTATCATGATGAATGGTGGCTATCATGTGACCAAAAAGTTCATGGAAACCATATTTTTCTTGCTCAATAAAGATGCCTTTATCTTTTATCTCATATTTTGCTTAAAACTCATCTATAATCCTAACCACCTCTTGCTTACTCAATTTACTTTCATCCCCCATCAACTCAACTAAATCTTTCTCATTTGCCTCATAAAAGAGAGGATCCTTGTCAAAAAGTGGCATATTAGACCATTGAAAATGATAATAAGATGAGATAAATCTAATGGTGATATTATAAATGATTGATTTTACTTATGGGATTACTCATACTTGATAACCATCACCTCCTCTCTCTATTGTATTTGTGCCTGAGTAGACTTCCATGAAGGAAAAGCCTTAAGATTTTAAGGAGGGAGGAGTGGAGGATGAATGATTTCAATCTTGTCCTTAATGTCAACACTTGATTTTATACTTGAATATTCTTATCTCTTCCTTAGATATTGTACTTATTTCCAAGTCATGAACTTGGTATTAGGAACCTCTCATATTGCACTTGTTATATCCTTGGGTATGAAAGGAGAAACTTGCTATTGAGATTATGTTATTTATGTTGCTGCTATTGATTGATGAATATATTGGTTTTCAATATCAACTTATTTAGCTAGGTGAGACTCAAAATCAAGAACCATATCATTAGATATCTCTCCCTGTTGATCATAGGATTAAGGCCCTTGTATTGTCTGATGTGAAACACATTTGTTTGACACTCTTGAGAAGGAAAAGGGGGTTCAATGGAGGGATGGTGTGAAATGAATTAGGGAACATGCTGATGGTTATAGTGAACCTAGTGTTTCTAATGGACTAACAACTTTTCTTCAATGCCTACAATTAGACCAACTATGTCAAAGATGTCATCACTTAATTTTGAATGACCTTGTCTTGTGAAAGATTCCAACTCTTCTTTATCTTGCTACAATGAAGCTCTCATGTTTTCAATATAATGTTTGGGGATCTCATGTCCATATATATTTTGAGTGTCTATGCTCACCATATGTTTCTCATAGCTAAACAAGGTCTTTTTAAAACTTGATATAGATTATCTTGGAACTTAGTTGAGCTTATCAAGAATGTCATGAGATTTCCATGACTGATTAGATTGATAATCACGATACCAAGGAAGTGAATGAGTTTCAAAAGGATCATAGGGTTGATAGGGGTCATAGTGAGATGGATAGGGATCATAATGGAATGGGGTTGGATCATAGGGATATTGATAAGGAGATGAATGACCAAAATCTGCTCCATAGGCTATCATAGCTTACCAAACTACACATGAAAAATAATGAATTTATGAATAAGAGTTTCCCTTTACCTCAAAGATGATGACCACATGAGTTATTAAAACTACTTGTGAAAATGAAGATGCTGTAAATGAATACTCTAATGGCTAGATCTATGTCCCACTATGCATGCTAGAACTATTAGCAACCCAAGTTACACCTTACTAAAGTAGATTGCTCAGATCTCCTTTAAACCTAGACTAACATTAGATTGGTCTATAGGTTGTGGGATACCTGTATCTTAGACCAAACCTATAGATTATGAGGTTATCTCCTATGATATATCAAATTGAATCCTTTTCCTAAAATATAATTTGATTCTAGGGTGAAAAGAGTTAGAAAGATTACTAAAAGGGACATCATATTCTAGTGATGGTGATACACCTATATTATTGATTCATCCAATTGAATTTGTACTCATCTCAACACTAATGAACTAGAAATAGACTGAAACATTATCTCCAAATATCATAAGAAATAATGTTTCACATGAATGTTTGATGGATGACTATGAATTGGAGGTGAAGGATGAAAGGTTTCTTCTAAAACACTTTCAACTAGATAACACTTCAAGCATGTTCATCAAACTTTTGACACTTAATATAACCTAAATAAGACAACTAATTAGCATATATGTGTGACAAGGACATGTTAAGGGAATACTTATTCCACTTTTACACATATAAACAAGCATAAACACACTGTAAGTTAGTAATGGAGTTGTTGTAATAGCTTCTTTATTAATTCAAGAGGTTACAAAGTGGTGTCCCCAAAATTTTATACTTCAAATTTTGGGATACCCCTTATCTAAAATTTTTACATCCTTGTCTTATGTAAGTTAGTTGTATTTGTTAAATCAACCCCCTAAAAATGGAACTTAGTTTCCATTGATTAATGTGTTTGTTTTTCTTCAGTTTGCTTCTAAGTCATTATAGAGGATCAAAAATATTTGCTCAAGAGCCATAATTGAAATCTGTCTACTCATCCCCTTCAGTAGATCAAATAAGTTAGATTGACTTAGCTCATTGACAATACAAATTGGGTTCTCTATATTTCTTTACTTCCTTACAAATAAGTAAAGATAAATCATAATCCTAAATTACTCCCCATAGTTTAAATCAGACTTCTTGAGTCACTTAGTTGCTTTACCGAAATGAGACAAGTAGTCACACAAACTTGTTGAACATAATAAGGACCTAATCAAGTTTTTGAAATAACTTAACTTATTAAAAGTTATAAGTAGAAACAACACAATTTTATGAACCTGAGTTACTCATTGACCTAGACCTAATCGGGTTTATGAGGTTGCTCTACTCAAAAGGCTAATATAAGTTGAGTAGTTAATGAAACCTGATTTACCAAAATGGCTTATGTGGCTTCCCACACGTATCACTAATATGTTTTTATTTAATATAAATTTGGAAAATTTCACCTCATTTCTAAGTTATTCAACCAAGTAATTTCACCTGTGAACCTTGAGCTATGTGTTTTCACCCTCTAGAGCATCTTCAAACATTTTTTCCTTCGACCCATTTGTGTACAAGGTATGTTGATTTCACTCTTTTTGCCTTTATTTCCTTTTGTTTATTTTTTTGATCATACCTTCTTCTTGTAAATGTTTCCTAACACCACCATGAGTTTCTTTTTTTGTGGGTTATCTTTTTACTCATTCTAGTCTTAATTTTTTCCAATATGTTAAAATGTTTTAAATAAAATTCATGTTCTCATCATTGTAAAAGAAATGTTTTTCCTTTTGAGAGTCTACTCAAGGAATCCCTAAAATTTTGGCTTGATAAAAAAACCCTAATTTTTCAAATTTCCCTAACTAATCAGGTTTACCAGTTTCTCTTACTTGCTTAGATTTTCAATACTTAGTAACTTATGATTTTAAAACCCAATTCTCAAAGGCCTTAGTCATTCAAGTTTTCTAATACTACTAACTTTGGATTTCTTATCCGAAGCAACTAACCTAGTAAATCTCAAACTACAATGAATTTTATCCATTTGGATTTTATCCCTCTTTCTTCTTACTTTAAGTTTTAAACTTTGAGTAACTACCCTAAAAAATTTGAAGTCTTGACCTTGAACAAACCCATGAATCATTATCCAAGACCTACTCAGGTTCTCCTTGCCCCATTACTTCCTCAGACTTCTCTACCTTCATTATACTTATTTTATTGTATGAAGTTACTTACCCAAAGTAAACTGAAGTCATGTGCCCGAAGGAACCCAAAGTCATGTTCCCAAAGGAACCTAAAGTCATGAGTCATGGTAAACCCAAAGTCTTTAACAACTTAAAATTTTAACTTGCCTATATAATACTATTAACCAACTTGGGTTTCTAAACTCCTATTACTTAGAAGAATGATACTTAGTTTTTCAAGACTTCACATTACTCAACTATTAAAACCTGCTTAGAGGTACTTCAAAGAGTTAACTCCTTTCTCATAATTTCAAATCTAGTGGAAGTTGTTAATCAACATCACAAGTTATTTAGAGTAAGATAGAGCTAATGTCTAGATCAAAAAGCTCAAAAAAAATAGAAGAGGTAGTTGAAGTACAAGAGTAAACAACATTGATTGAAGAATCTCTAGAGTTAGCTTTAAAAGATATCCTAGAACCAAGAAATAAGGGAAAAGGAAAGGTTAAGAAAGTTAGGATACTAGAGCCAAAAATGAGGTATGAGTATAAGGGTTACCAAATTGAATCATGCATAGTTTCTAAGTTGACTAAGATTAGTGATATAGATATGGGACATGTGTCTATAACTAAATTATTGGAGAGATCTAAGTCCATAGACTAATAGTGGTATTCTATAAGTCATTGCTTTCCCAAGCTCAACTCATCTTCTTGAATTGATACTAACATGTGCCAAATATTATGACTCATTAACCAGGACTATAAGAGATGTTGATGGAAATGTAGTTATAAGATTGGATGTTCAATACTTTAATTACTACTTTAAAATCTCAACTTCTCCAAAGGTAATTGATATGCATATGGATTAGGCCAAAAACCAATGGGATACCAAGACATTAGAGTGCATCAAGATTATGAATACATACTAGAAGAAAGTAAAGCAACCTTCAAGATTTCCTAAACATGTTGAAAGATTTTTTTTTTTTTCAAGAAGTGGATGATATTATTCAATTTATTTGTAGAATTAATGGTGAAAATAATGCCAATTTTTTCTCTTCATGGATGTATTCTTTTATTAGAACCATTGATATGATTAGAAGCTCATCCAAGATTGAATGGGAAAGAATGATAAGTGATAATTTAGATCAATAGTTGAAGAATGCATTATAAACCTTTGAATTTAAGATGAAATCATATCTTATATACACAACTACCTCAAGTGGAATTTTATCAAAGTTAAAGATTAAGGGCACACCTTCCAACATGACTATATATGAATACTATCCTCAGCTAGTCCTTGTAGAATATTACAAATATTACATTATAGTAAATGATGGTTTATTCTATGAAATTATTTGCAAATTTGATACATCCCTAAAACACAAAAGAGTATCAGATGAAACATGGGAAGCAGTTTCACTATATGGGTGTATTTTCATTTACTTCCTCGATTTCACTTATCCTATGGTAGGAGGTTTTTCAAGTACACCTATCAAGCTGTCTGGGTATCTTAATAAAAAGTGGATCCTTATGCAATTTTTTAGACAACTAGTTGAATTACATGATTTATAATCCAAAGCTCATAAAGTTGCCATAAATTTTCCCATTATGATTGGTCACTATCATTGTTCTAATATTTACAAAGCAAGAAATATGCAGAAAGAAATGTATCATCACTATACTCAAACACATTTTGACTCTAGAGCCAACTTTGATTATAGATTTATTGCTCAGAGTACTATTTCACTTGAGTATATTCATATCTTAGCACATAAACATTTTTGGATGGATTGCAGGGATGAATTTGAAATAAGAAAAAGGGATAACAATAGGTTAACAGTGGAACAGATTTAAGTATTTGATTTAGCCTCTATTCCTAAGGTTATGGAAGATTATGGTATTATTAAAAGTGATGCATTTCATACAGTAGGAGGAGATAGTGATCCACTACCAACAATCACTTTTGGAGATGATCATGATAAAAACAATTTTAGAAAGAACTTCAAATGTCTTGGTAATGACTTCTAATTAGCTTCTTAATAAGGTATATTACATGAAGGAATTAATAATTGAGGCAATCCATGTGGTATAAAAAATAAATGAGATAGCTAAAGGAGAAATTAGCTAGGGTTCCTTAAAGAAATTGAAGCTAAATAAGAATGTTGATGATTATTTCTCAGTAGTGAAAGATATGGAACCAACTCAACAAATTGTTTCCACTTCACCACTAGTATTTTCCACCCCCGTTACTTCTTTCATTATAACTTTCTCTCTAGACCCTTCAATTCTTATGCCACCTCCCAAGGTTTATGTTACTAAATCTTCCAATAAGTTCACCCAGAGAGAGGAAAGTCCTCCTCCTCTTCCATCTACTCCACCTACTATGATGCCACCACCTCCTTTAGAAGAACCACCTTATATGGAGAAAGAAATTGAAAATGTACCTACTAAAGAGGTGATCCCATCACAAGAATAACTATTAGAGAAGGATAAGGAAAAAGAAGTAGTAGAGCATAAAAAATAATTTACTAAGGAGTTGGTAGATGAAGGGATAAATGAAGTAAAAAAATAAGTAGATACAAGATTAGGAGGAGACAGAGTTGAATTTATTGAATAAAAAGAAACTAAGAAAGAGACGGAGGTAGAATCAAAGGTAGAAAGAGATTCAACACAAAAAATTCAAGATGATGCTCTGACACAGTGACTCTCTTCACAAGAAGTTCTTTCACAAGATTTATCAATAAGAAATAAACAAAAATAAATGGTTACTCATTCAATAACTTCCACTAACACAAACTTCTCATCTTAGTTATTTTTGCAGACAACTATAGAATCAAAGGAAGTGATAAATCTTGAGGAAATAGATTTTCAATTGTTGAAGAGTCTGGATAAAAAGGGAAAGAAACCCAAACAAGCAAAAGTCACTTCAAAATTGATAATTGAATCTTTAGGATATAAATTTGTAGAGATAGCAGCTCCCCCATAGGGAGCTAATAAAGGAGAAGTTAATGATGAGAATCTAGGAGGTTACTATTGAAGGGTTAAAATAAGAGACTCAAACTTTAATTGACACTCTTTAGGAAACTGGATGAAGAGAAAGATGCTAATGATAAGTTGAAAGAGCAAAATGATCAATTGTGCCAAATAATTACCAAAGTGGTAAAATCTACTCATCAACAGACATTACTTCTAAAAGTGGTGATTTCTCAATAAGTGATTACTGAAGTGGAAGAGACTAGAGATAAGGCTAAACCTATTGATAAATGGGTTGATAAAATGAAGTAAGAGACCCAACAATTCTTCCCACTCATTAAAGATGCTCAAGATGATATTTTGGGTAAAATAATAGAAGTCAGAGCAATAAGAGCTGAGTTAGAAAATGAAAATGAATTTTCTAAACTTTAACAAGAAAGTCTTCAAGAAATATTAAATATAAATGACAAAATTTTGATTGAGGAACATATTTCCCCTTCTACAAATAAGATAAAGCAAGAAGAATATATCATATCCTTTCATTTAAGTATTCTGCTAGACATAGGAAAGGAGATGAAGAAGTTAGAATAAGATGCACATGGTGCAAATACTAATCTAGAAGACTCTCTCTTTGAGCTCATAGGTATATGATGGAGCAATGTCCCAAGAATATATGAATAATTATATGAAAAATTCAAGCAAAGGATGGACAAAGCCATGACTCCTTTCACAACCAAATCTATCAAAGTGTTGATCAAGTGTCAAGAAGAATTGAAGAGACTTGGGCCAAGGATTGAGATAACCAAAGCTCATTGCAAAGGATTGAAAGAGATATTCTAAGATTGGAAATAGAAAGATAATCAATTTCTAAATTAGATGATGCAGTAATCCAATCAATGATATCTTAGCACATCAAGTATAGAGAAAAATGTAGGAGTCAAATTCATAAAGTATATTCATTTTGCCTTGAATTCTTGAATAAATTCTTCTTCCTCCTCCTCTATTTTCTCCTTTCTCTTCATAAACACACTATGATAAATCTTGTTCTTAGTAATTACTTTGAAAAATTTCAAAGACTTAAATAACTTGGACAAAATGCCATTACTTTAAGTCATTTTGTAAAAGACGAATACTTGGGATATTTTAATGCTACATGAAAATAATTAGTGTTTGATTTAAATGGGGAGTATGAGCTTCACCACTTGTCATCAGTTGTTGCGACCATGATAAATAAATTCAAGGAGGATATCTCTCAACAACTTTTAGTTTTCTACGCAACACATGGGGATTTTAGAATTTGAGTCCTATTTATTTTATATCTTTGTAATTGTATAAATATAAGTGCTAGCTTACATAATACAAGGAGGATATTTTTTGAAAAATGGCAAGATAATAATTATACAAGAAGTTTAAGAAATCCAAAACTTTGTGTTTGGATAATTGTATTATTTTGTATGAATTGTATTGAAAGTGAATAAGAGGAAAAAGTTGTTTTCTTGCAGAAATTTATGTTTGAGAGGAATAATTTTCATGCATTCTATGAAGATAAAATGGTAAAATTTTCATTATATTTTAATCCAAGTTGAATTCATCATCTTCTTAATTATTTATTGGAAAATTTATTACACTCTGTATGTTTATGTACTTGCATAAATACAATATACTTTGTGGAACTATATATTATCAAACGTAATTTTCTTATTTCTCAAGGGATTATACTCATTCCATTATAATTTCCTTTCACATTCCCAAAACCAATTGCTTACTTGCTGAAAAACTCCTTTGTTATGGCTCATGAACATAGTAGTTAAATTAATACCCCTAGTCAAAACTACCTTGTACATAAGTTGTTAATTCAGTGAATATCTTAAGTTGTAAGTATTTAGGAGAAGATAAGCATAAATATATAGAATATTCACCATTAAATTAAGGGGATTTAATCCCCATGACTTCCTAGATAAATTTAAAGCAATTCACAGAATATCTAGCCAATAGTTTATGGTGACTTTGTTGGGGATCAAACTACAAGTGTAACTCTTAGAGTAAGTTTTTGTTGTTATAAATCAGTTAAGATGATTTTAACATTGCATTAATTTTTCCCAACTCCCAAATTTATACATGCTAATTGAAATCACTACATGACATACCTTGAATCTATTTGTAGCACTTATTTGAGATTAACTTTTCTTATCTTAAGCCAATGTGTCCCTTTCAGTTAACTAGCTACATGTTAAAGAATTTTTAGTTCTACGCTCATTTTTCCTCTAGTTCACCTGTCAAGATCATTTCATGTTAAATATATTTCCAAATTAGTCCTTAACCATCAAAATAACCATGAAGCATAATACTTAAAAGGAATTCTTGCTTTTTAAACTAGTAAATTGACCTTTTACTAAAGTGAGGAGAGCACAAGGGCAAACAAAAAAATTATTTGAGATACAAGAATGCTTTGAATTAAATTATACTATTCAATCTAGGACCATAAGAGCTATACTTTTACCTGTTAGGCAAATAATATCTCCTGCACATCAACTTCAACATAATTCCTATGGGATAATCCAACTAGTTAATCCACAATTTCTTACCTTTAGAAGAATGGCATTACCACATCTTGTCCCATGGGTACCATTTATTGGCCCTTTGAATTTAACCCCCCCTCTACATGACTTTCCCAAAGGATCAAAGAAGAATTTTCCTAAGTTTACTAGTGATGGTAAGTAAAATCTAGATGAGCACTTAGTTGCCTTCTTCGTAGCATGTGGAGTAATTGAGGTTAAACATGAAGATGTTTCTATTAGATTTTTTGTAGAAACCCTACATTAATTAGTTGTAGAATGTTTCTATCATCTAGCTCCAAGTACTATAACCAATTAGTCTATTATGCATGATCAATTCAAGAAAAGGTTCAAAATTACAAAAGATGTTCATATATTACTCACATAGTTAACTCATCATAAAAAGGAATTGCATGAACACATTCTTGATTTTATTTCTAGATTCAATAGATTAATTTGTATGATTCTTCAAGATACATTGCCTATAATTGATAATTATAAGTGTTTCTTCATTAATGCACAACTTTCAAAAGTTAGTTACCAACTAGGAAGAGCATGACTAGCTGATTTAGTAACAACACAAAATCTTACTATGGAGGTTGAAGATGATTTTATAATGGCTGGGAAGATCAAGAAAATAGTATTTAAGGGAGAATAATATATTCTAACCATGTCCTAGAATATATATCCCTTATTTTAAAAATTGGCTAATGACTTGCTTCAAGTCAAAAGACAAATTTCTCAAGGTACTCATGTTGTTCCTATTAGGAATGTTCTCATAAGAAATTTCAATAATCAAAATAGAAATCATATTATTGGTCCTTAAAAAAGATTATAAATTGAATACACTCCTATAAATCATGTTGAGATGAGTGAAGAAGATCAATTAGCTGATGGTTTTGAATAAAACATTAATGAGGAAGATGATTTTATGGATCCTACTGGTGATTACAATTATTACTTAGAATATGAATCCAAAGATGATTATGAATAAATGCTTCACAAATATCATAGCCAATCTTGTTTAGTATTTACAAGATATTAGACTCAACAAGCTAGTGAGAAGTCATACCTTATAAAAATTCTCTCATAAGACAAAGTTATAATACTAATTTTTATAGAGACAAGCCTTACAATTAGTATTACCATGCCAAATTCATGAGCCAAGTAAAGCCAAGGTGCCAAGGAGAAGAAGCAAAGACAACTTAATTATCAAAGAATTATTGATGTAAAAACCATGAAAACCACTTTAAAAATCCATCTTGGAGCTACAAGGAAGGTAAAAGAATGATTTCCTTTGTTTATTAGTTGTATTTCCATCATAGTTTTGTTATTTATGCTCTCCCTAGTGTTTAGGCTGGGAGTGCAAGTTTTAATGTGTTATTTTAATTTTAATCTATTGGACTAACACCATATTAACCTCCCTTCTTGGGTTCCTTATTCACATAATGTCATGTCTAATAGGACAACACATATTAAAAACCTTTTAAATATGCATTTAGATCATCCTTTGATGATTTTTTACTTGTTTTCCATCTAAATTTCATATTTTTTATCTTTTACTTAAATGATAGAATCACTCTAAAGAATGGAGGAATTGTTATGAAAAATGGTGGAATCACTCTATAGAATGGTGGAATCACTCTAAAAAATTATAAAATCACTCTAAACAAATTGATTTCTAGAATGGTAGAATCACTCTAAAGAATGACATAATCGCTCTAAAGAATGGCAAAATCACTCTAAATGAATCACTCTGAATGGTGGAATCATTCTATAGAATGGTAAAATTGCTTTGAAAAATGGTGGAATCACTCTATATAATGGTATAAACTCTTAGAATGGTAGAATCTCTATGTATAATGACATAATTTCTCTATAAAATGGCAAGATCACCTTGCATATTAGCGAGATTACCAGGTTGTAAAGTGGCCAACTTTTGGGGGCTCATTTGGGGTCATCTAAACCCTATTTTTTATGGTTTTTTTAAAATCATGTGTCTTATCTTAAATTTTTAGAATATTCTATTAGTTTACTTTAAAGTTTCATACATTTTTTACAAAATATAGAAAACCATAGAATACTTTTTACAGGACACAAAGGCCAAGAGAAAACACTTTTAAACACTCTAAGTTACAAAAATAACATCTAAATTTGGTGTTTTAAAATCATTGTTTTTACTTGAGTTATTTTTCATTTTAGTTAGGTTTTCAACATAATGCCATGGGGATCAAATTTCTTAACATATTTCATTTTGGTGATATAAAAAAGGAACTATCACCTTAGTTAAATACTCATAAGAGTTCTCATTTTTATGCTTGTTTAATTGAAGTGTTTATTTATAAAAATGAGTGTTGTGTGTATGATCTTCCCCCATCCCTTTTAGAAAACTTGGGTGATAAAAAATCCTCACTCTTTTCACTTGTTACTTTTCTCCAAAAACATGGAAGGAAAGTCTCTAAGGCCTTCCCAAAAATTTGTATGATTTAGGTAACCCCAAAATAACCATGAATTTCTTCCACTTTTCATTATTTCATGTATTTATAGCTTGTGGGTGAGAGTTCATCACCTCCCCATGAGTTATCTAGGGTAGCGATGACCTATGAATTCATCTCTCAACTTTTTTTCAACCCCAGTCTAGGGTGAGGTATATAAATTGAGGGTGGCCCACTAGGATGCTTGTTTTGAGTAGGTAAAACAAGCTCTATTAGTGATACTTGGCCTTAGAACATAGGGGAAACTCAGACATTAAACTACACTAAGAAATTAATGAATATAGTGGTTTTGAAAAATATAATACATTTTCACAACAAACTAGCTGATGTGGATCTAAATGATGTGATTACATCTCTAGTGTTAACCACACTTGGGACCATATAGAAATAAATGAAAACTGATAGTTTAGACAACCCCACTTGTTGCAGACATATTGTTGATGTAGGGTGAGTAGCCTAAAGTTCCATGTTGTGGTACAAACTCTTCAGAGAAGAGGGGGCCTAAAAACCCTACTTTTCATGTACTTTTAATTTTTAGATTAAGAAATTAAAATCCTCTCAAGAGAAAATATATAGATAGAATTTGACATTATGATGGTACCTTGTTAGTTTTAGGATTTAAGATGTTACACTTAGGTGTTTTGTCATTTTATCCTCTTTACTTGCATAGTCTTGAGTCAAAAATATTTGTTTATCATACTAAATAAAAAATGAGTCTTGTTTACACATCAATCCTTTGTTTATTTAAGATGTTACACTTAGGTGTTTTGTCATTTTTTCCTCTTTACTTGCATAGTCTTGAGTCAAAAATATTTGTTTACCATACTAAATCCAAAATGAGTCTTTTTTACACATCACTCCTTTATTTAAAGAGGTATTACATTGTTTATTTGATATCACACCTTTTCTTTAGTCATTTTTCAAACTGTTGGGTGTGTGTGTCACTTGATTGAAAGGGGCATCATTATGCTACCCAATTCATTCCAATTTTTGTACCTTAGATTCTTGAAACAAACCATTTGCTATACCTTTAGAAATGATAATGTCATTACACTACTCTAATTATTTCTAATATTTGTTGCCTTGTGTTCAAAATTGAAATTTCAAAGCCCCTTCCTTTTGGATTTATGTCTACTACCTTCATGTCATTCATTTTTGTCTATCTTGTTATCTTTTTTAAAAGGCCTATCCTTTTAAATCAAGTTTTAAATTGGCCTTGACAAGTTCAAATTCAAACATTGATTGGTTTATATCTAAGCCTTGTGTAATTTTGGCTTAGTACATTTACCTTTCACTTTTGGGTTGTGTAACTTGATTATTCCTAGTTTGATTTAAAGGATATTGTTGTGCCTATATTTGGGGAAGTAATCTATCTTCCATGTGCCTAAGGCTCTATGTATATTTTTTAAGTGATCAAGTGTGTGTTTAAATATGAATGCCTAGTTTATATTAAAGTGTTTCACATTTGTTATATTAATCTTTTACATCTTAGACCTAGTTTGTTTAAAATTCTAGCTTTTGTGCCTTATTCCTAAAATACCTAACAATTCCTATTTTGAGCCTACATTTTGTGCCTTATTTTCCAAAGGACCTAGAAACCTTTGTTTCTTTACCTAGATTAGACTTGATTGAAACACTTTGTACCTAAGTTTGGCATTTCATTTTTATTCATCCACTTGATATTTTTGTGTAAGACATTTGACGTATGAAATTTGATGTTAGACCATTTTATACAAAGTTTTGTACTGACCTTTTTGGAGAAAACAAATCTATTTCTAAGACCAAGTTAGACCAAGTTTGGACCTTTTTGTTTGTTAGACCTTATTTTTTAGAGATTGTATAACTCTAAGATTTTTTCATGAAATGTTCATCATTAATTTATATATGTCTCACTACACTTGTAGTGTAGCCATGTACAATCCAATTTATGATAACATGGTCACACAAGATGAAATTATTCAAGACCCCTATGGTGATGATGTTGTTTGTGAGATGGATCCTTATGTTCCTTAAAATACTCAATCTAGGGGAAAATATCAAGATCCCTTAGCCCACTATTTGGTTAATATTCCTCTATACTTAGTGCAAGACTAAGAATAAATTACATAGTACCTTGATAGCATACCATCAATTATATAACAAGTTTAACAACATCTGTATTATGTTATTATGCCATCAACATAGGATCCCTATTTATTTTATCATCACTTAATGAAAAAAAGAATGAATTTTTAGTCATATCTATAGAGGTAGGGGCCAATTTTTTAGCAACATTCCACCATGAAATTTTTTTGAGTCTAGTTAGAGTGCCTTTAAACATACCTTATAATGAGACCATTGAGCATGCCTCTTCTATCACTCCTCAAGCACTCATGTCGATCTAATATAAGGACCCACGTATGCTTGTCATAGGAAAGGGAATCATGAAGGACCACTTTATATAAATTTAGATAGTGTATCAAATTAGTATTTTACCCTGAGCTATATCCTTCCATCACAACCAAAATTCCCTAAAAATCAAGCCTATATATTGAATCCAAACCAAAAAATTGTACCACAATATATGTAATTCTAACAATCTCATCCCAATCTATGGATACATATTCATAGTTAGTTCACTCATAAAAATAATATTTCAAAATAATCCATTATTCCATTATACCCCATTAAAGGTAATCCACCTTTGACTGCTTAACCTCCACCTCATGCCAATGTTCTATCTAGTTTCTTGGCACAAGAAATGTAGAAAATGAAGGATATAATCACTACCATTAAAGAAAGGAAATATACCAAGAAGTTTAAGTTAGATGACATGTATTCATACCCATTCAACATGGATTATCTACAAATACCATTTCTTCTAGGGTATAAACCACCAAAATTTGATAAATATAAGGGTAAAGGAGACCTTAAGGCCAATTTACAAAAAATATTTATTACTTACCAACTAGTGGCTTATAGTGACATATATTTACTCTTTTTATTTACTCAAAGTCTAGTAGGACAAGCCTTGGAATGGTTTTTAAAATTGTCAAAGAATTTAGTATCTAATTTTGATGACCTTTCAGACAAATTTGTTTAGTATTTCTCCTACAATCTTGAACATGAGGTTTCAGTGGTATATTTGACTCAAACCAAACAAAAGCGTGGTAAAAGATTTGAAATTTATCTACAGTGATGGAGATTACTTTATAGCCACTTCACCCACAACTTACTAGACAAATAATTGGATTTTGTGTTTACCAAAAAATTTCACAATGAGATATCTCATCATCTAAAGTTACAGTGTGCACATACTTTCAAAGAGATCATCAACAAACATTTTATAATAGAAAAGGACTTTATTAACAAATGGATTATCAAGACCACCTATTATAATCAAAACTAGAACCAAAACTAAGGAATATGCCAAAATTATAACCAAACCAAGCTCAAATGTAAGTGTTAGCTCTAGCCCAAGCTAGTAATTATGAAAAATCCAAGAAATTCAATTGCAATAAGAATGTTGTTGAAAATGAAGTAACCAAATCATGTCATGTCTAAATGGTGAAAATATTATCTATTTAGCCCATACTACAAATATAACTTACTCCTCATTAGTAACCTATTCAGTAAGTGTAGCCTTCATAATAACCTAGACTAACTCAACAAACATAACAACCATTTCCTTTTAGAACCCCTCCTCTAAGAAAAAAGTGCCTACTCACTAGGTCTTCAACAACCTCAGAGAACATTTTTAATCCATATTTCACAAGTTAGTAATAGATAACATGATTAAGTAGCCAATATCAAATAACTATCCTAAGGGTATCTCATATCCAGACTAACATAGCAAGAATGGGTTATATTAATACCATCAAGTTCATGGACATAGTCTATGTCATTGTGTGAAGATCAAGTACTTCATTTAAAATATGTTGGGAAATGTAGAGATTACATTGGATAATAGAGCATATACATCCAATCATAACCTGTGTATCTATCAAAACCCTTTTCTACAACTTAATAATAACAACCAACAAAAATAAAAAAGACTAGAACAATAGTAATAAAAGTATCAAAAACTATGACAATAACAACATCAACTAAATGGAAGGAACCAAGGCTAAAACAATTCCAATACCGAATAGAAATACCATGTAGTTATACATGATTAAAACAAAGTTTTAGGTCATATTATAGGAGGTCATGTTTCCACCATCACTATTAATCCAAGACTAATTTCTAATTGAACATGATCATTACTAAATAATTCTAACCAACCCATCTATGTCAATGATCCTTCCTTGACCTAAAACCACATACAAGTGCACAAACAAGTAGGGATTACTACTTTTAGACATTATACTAATAACTCATCATTTCCCTATGACCACAAACAAGTTCACTTGTAACTAAGACTTATCCCTCCTCCACCATCATTTTCTAACAACAACCTTATATCTAATCTTGATTGTGCAATCATAACTCGGTGGTCAAATATTACCATTCCTAACCCACAACCATCTACCATCAAACCCATCTAACCCACCATCCTAGTTATAATAAGCCCTATATAATTATTAATAAAAATACATTTGACATTATGGAAGAGATTTAAAATATGCCAACACAAATCTCCATTTTAGATTTTTTCTAAACATCTACTATCCACAAAAACATCCTAGTAAAGTTCCTTGGCCTATACCAAGTTCTCAATGACATATCCCCAAAAAAAAATCATGCTTTAGTTGGAAATTTAGTCCCAAGACAATAGTTAACCTTAGACTAAAGTAATATGTCATCTCTTGGACCTCTCTATAGCAATCCATTATACATCAATGTTGTCATAATGCAACATAAAATGAAATATGTCCTCCTAGAAAATGGATCAGGGTTGAATATTATGTCTTTGAAGTTCATCAAACATCTTAGATACATAATAGTTTATCTCCATCCATAAATGATCACTATAAAGGACTAAAATAATGAAGAGTGGGAATCATAAGGCACCATCAGATTTTTAGTCATCATTGGGCCCTTTACCCATGATACACTTTTTGATGTGTTAGACATAGACCTATCTTACAATTTTCTCTTGGGAAGACCTTGGATACATGAAATTCATGTGATCACTTATACATTGCACTAGTGCCTCAAGTTGTCTCACTCAGGCATAGATTTCACCATAAATGGAGATTTATAGCTTTACAAACATTACAAACATTTGGTGGTCAAGTATGAAAGTTATAGTTACCATTTTATCCTAGATATGGTTCCTAAAAAATATAAAGGTAAAGAAATACTTTTTGACTTATCATAGGCCAATTTCATAGATCTAGATAGCCTTGATTTATCTTCTCATATTCCACCTCTTAAATTATTTAATCATTTTACCATCTCAGCCAATAGCCCAGGAGAGTATTTGACTTATGACACATTTCACATTACCAAGATTCCATAAAACCCAAATTTATTTGGAAGACATAAATCCAAGACACCTTACATAGAATGGAAACAAAAGGGAAAGACCAAAATTCATAGTTCACCTCCTATCATTTTCACACTGAACACTGGCCAAGAAGAGGACCACTTGTTAAAGATGAATCTTAGTTATATAATGACAATCTAGATCACTACTATAAAAATGGAAAATACCCCATTCTTAATAGGATCATGGAGAACCAAGCCTATGAAGCAGGATGCCTCAAGCCAAATCAGTATGGTACTCTTGATCCAATTTATATAACTTGATACAAGGGAACCTACGGTCTTAGATTTAAACTACTTGGGGGTGACCCCACATATCTTATTCATGTTCCAATGCCAACTAGTGATGATGATGTTGGTAGTGAAGAAAATTTTGATCACAACATTTAAGAATACCTTAACAATACCAATATATTTGACACCCATGCTATTTGTATCCTTATCTAGATTAATCAACACAACTCACTTCCTCTTTATCACCCTCAACTTATAGCCTGGGACCAACATGCATCCATAGTGCCTTTAGACAAGTTTGAGAATTATGAGGCCTTTTACTATTTTATAGGCCTAAGAGACAATATTCCATTGGGAGGCCACAAATAAGGGTTCTCAATCAAGTTGTATCTTATATCTTATTTTAGAGAATGGGTGAACACCCTTTTCCATAGACAAATAAATAAAACATTGAGCTTCCAAAGTGAAAACCTTTCTAAGGTGCTTCTGGACTAGGGTAAAAGTAAAGAGAAAGGCCATTCTTTTGGTGAAAACATGTTTTAAGTGCCATTATATGGGGGTGTTCACCTTTCCTCAAATGAATCTCAGGAGACCACCAATGATGAACTTGATTTTAGGTCTAAGTTTAGTTATGAATAACAACATGACTTTGATCTAATTATCCATGAATTTACAATAGTGCTTGTAACTTGACCATCCCCACCATTGGGAGGTTTAAATTCATCTTGTTTAGGAGATTTTGAAGAACCAATCCAAATAGAGGAATTTATAGTTTTAAGCTAATTTAAATCATTTCCAACCATTCTAGAATATGGTTCAACTCTCCTCATATAATATACTATAGAGGTTAACATCGAGACTCCAGATGACCCAAAATGGATCAAACTAGGCACATCCCTCACTAGGGAAGAATGTGAAATCTTTATAACCTTTTTGCTGGAGTTTATTGACATATTTACTTGGGCCTATTCAAACATGCCATGTTTGGACCCTACCTTAGTTGTACACCACCTTGTTGTACATCATGAAGTCAAACCTATGAAGAAAAAAATGCATAAGATGCATCCTTATATTGTTATATTAGTAAAGAAAGAGTTGGAAAAACTCTTAGAAGTGAGATGTGTCTGATTGATTGACTAATCAAAGTGGATCTCGAATGTTTTACCTATTATTAAAAAATTATAAGGAATTAGAATTTACACCAATTTTAGAGATATAAACAAGGCTTACCCCAAGGATGACTTTCCTCTACCAAACATTGACATGATAGTTGAATCTACAGTGGGGTATGAAATTATTTAACTTATGGATGGATTCTTAGGGTACAATCAGATTAGGATTATGTTAGAATACCAACATAAGACAATGTTCAACACTCCATTAGGAATTATTTGTTATTAGGTTATGCTATTTGGTTTGAAGAATGTTTGGGCCACATACCAAAGATCCATGCCCATCATATTTCATGATATGATGTTGATGTCATATTAGGTAAATCTAAGACCCATTCTGATCATCCAACCATACTATGAATTTTTTTGAAAGGATGCATGAATACAAGGTCAAACTCAATCCTAAGAAGTATGTTTTTGGTTTTACTTTGAGTAAATTTCTAGGCTTCATCATCTCCCATAGAGGTATTGAAGTTGATCTCACCAAATTACAAGCTATTATTGAAATGCTACCACCTTCTAATTTGAAGCAAATCCAAATTTTGTAGGGTAAGATCTTATCTATCAAATGCTTCATATCATAGTTATCTAATAAATTCCATCCATTTACACACTTATTAAATAAGGGTGTCACATTTTATTAGGATGTCAAATGATAGAAAGCCTTCCAGCACCTAAAGGACTATCTTGCCAATCTACCTATTTTATTACCTCTTATGTTAGGAAAGTCATTTCTACTGTACTTATCAGCTAGAAACAAAGCCCTAAGGGAACTTCTAACTCAGCATGATGACAATGAAAAATAACATGTCATGTACTATCTAAGTCATACACTGGTCACATATGAACACAATTATATGCTTATTAAAAAAACATGTTTAGTTATGGTCTCCACATCATAAAAACTACAACATTACATGCTAAACAATAAGACCATGGTTATTTTCAAATTAGATCCACTCAAGTATTTACTATCCAAAATAACTTTACAAGGTTTCATGGCTAAATGGATCATGCTTTTGAGCAAATTTGAGATTAAATATGTCAATTAGAAGGCCATTAAGGGATAAGTACTTGCAGATCAGCTTGTTGAAGCTCCCTTTATAGATATCAAACCTCTCACTTTCCAATTCTAGATGATTGCATTATGAACATCATTGAAACACCTCTTGAGGAGCATCACTAGAATCTATATTTTTATGGATCATTCATATCACATGGATCAGGGGCATGCCTATTATTTTTTACACCACAAGGGGATCTTATCCCTAAATCATTATGTATCATCTTTCCTTATTCTAATAACATGGATAAATACAAAGAACTCTTTGTAGGGATATTCTAGGAAGTAAAATGGAATATTCAACATCTAAAATTTTATGGTGATTCTCAATTAATCATTAATTAGGTTACATAACACTTTTAAACCAAATATGATAAGTTGGTGCCATACAAGGTAATGGTGGACACTCTCAAATAGTAGATTGTTGAAATAAAATTTGAACACATATAAAGGGCCAATAATATAATAATGGATTCCATGGACACCATTTACTCTTTGATCCATCACAAAGATAAGACAAAAAATATCAATTCTTTGTTGAAAATATTCTAGCGCATGTTCATGAACATTCAATCATTGTAATGATTTGTGATATTTTTTGTCCCATCTCTATATGGTATTCAAAACTCTTTACCTACCTTCATGACCATATCATGCCACCCAAATTATCATGCAAACAAAAAAATAGATTTACCCACCATGCCTCACATTATACCTTACTTAGACCAACACTTTACTACTATAACTTTAATGGAAATCTGATTCATTGTTTAAATTTAGTATAATCAACATTAGAATTATGGGAAGTTCATGAAGGAGTATGTGTAGCCAAAATAAGTGGGGCCATCCTAGATAAAATTCTCTTATGTATTATCTATTATTGGCCAACTATAGATGTATATGTAGTTGCATATGTCAAATGGTGTGGCAAATGTCAAAGGCATGCCAATTTGATTCATACCCTAAATAAAACACTAAAACCAATACTTACACCATGGTTGTTTGTAACATGGGAAATTTATCTCATTGTAAATATTAACCCTACCTCATCTGATGGCCATAAACACATCCTTACCTCTACCAAATATTTCATTAAGTGGGTTAAAGATATACCCCTCACTTATGTGATTGGAAAAAAAATTCCAAGTTCATCTTCAATCATCTCATCTATTTTTATGGTACCCCATCTAAAATTATATCTATTAATGGAGAATCATTTTTAAAAATGGATGTCAAATCACTCTATGTCGAGTACAATATTACTCAAAAAAATTCTATGACATATTATCGACAAGATAATATAAAAGTAGAGGCATCCAAAAAAACCATTATCAACATCCTTAAAAATATTGTCAATGATGTTGGCCATGATTGGTGCCTCAAAATATTATATGCCCTTTGGGCAAATTTTACTAATTACCACACTCTAACCACAACCACTCCATATTACCTAGTTTATGGTACTGAGGTCATTCTTCCCCTTGAGTTTGAATTACCTTCTTTGTGCATCTTGTTAAAACATGTCCTAGATGATGAAGATTATTGAGTAACTCTCCTACGATATCTAGAGTTATTAGATGAAAAATTCATGGTTGTTGCCAATAACCTTCAAGAATACCATAACTAACTATGTGGCCACTATAACCAGTGATTCAAACATAAAGAGTTTGAACTTGGGGATTGTATCCTCAAAAAAATCTTGTCTATGATCAAGAATAATAATAATGGAAATTTAAAACCCAAATGGATAAGCCCATATATCATTGTTTCAAAATATGGCTCCATAGCATACAGGCTTGCTACACCAGACAAGGATGAACTTGATGAGCTAATGAACATTATACACCTCAAGTGTTACTTCACTTGAGAGACTTGAAGTATTGTCTATGAGGACCATTTTTTTTAATTATAATATTTACATTTTTATTTATACCATATTATATACCATTTTACCATACCTTTCCTATTGACCAAATTTGTTTTTACCTTCCCTACACAACCCCTTAACCTTGGTTCTATTCCATTGGTTTTTTAGGCACCTTTAGCAAGGGAATTCAAATCAATTTTCATTAGTTGATTCAATATTCTATATAGAGGAAGTATTTTGGACTAGTATGATAGTGTTTTGGCAATTGCATCCTTTTTTTCTTATTTCATTTCATCCTAAGTATTCCTAATTATAACTGTATTTGGGAAAACTAGTGTTCCACCTTGTGCTAATAATTATAACCACCTTTTGGAAAATTATTATCATTGACCTATGCCATTGTTTCCTAATTATAACCACCTATGGGTAAATTATGAATAATAGTTTTATCATGCCTTGAAGGCCTACCTTACCATTTCTATTTCATACTGTGCCATTTGCCTACTCTACCTAATTTTGAGAACTTGATGCTACTTAGTTGGATTCATTCACTATAAGGTATAACTACAGTGACTTGAGGTCCTAATGGGACTATGTATGTAGATATTGATTCATGTTGAGGTCAACTCAATCACCCTTTACCATGATCTTGCCATTTTGTGAGAAATTTCAAGTTTGAATGTTCTCATAATTTTATGAGTTAAGTGTATAGTATCTCATTATTCTCACTCGAGTTGAGATGCCTAGAAAATTCCAAAAATATTTGAAAATGATCTAAGAAATCCTAAAAATCATTTTTACCACTTCTTTGCCTTAAGGATTATGGGACCCATAACTAATTCATAAGAAACCACTTATCCTTTAGTTTCCCCATCCTTGTTGGCCTTTAGACTTATGCTTTCACCATTTTGTGAGTTTATATTATGTGAATTATATATTAAAATTTGATACATTAATGACCATTCAAATTTATCTCAATGCTCTTGCCATTTTGTGAGACCATTCCCACATTCTTCTATAGCACAATCATGTTGTTTTTATTATCATCATTTTTCTTCTCTCCCATCTCCTAGGAGAACTACATTTGGCTTGGAGTTTATGTTGGACATTACATCCATGGAACTTGTAAGAAACATCCACTTGCCTAGTGCTTTTGGACATAGCTCAGCTACCCATTCTTTTTATTTTATTTCGCCATTTTTTGTGTCATTGTCTCTTATAGCTTAGGGTTAGTGTATATTCTTTTGTTTGTGTTATTTTGTCATTTTCACTAATATTGTGTTTAACCATTATTTGTTTTTATTTCATTTATTTATCATTATTTTATGCTTTTATTTTCTATTATCTTGGTGTTTTGTCTTTCTATTTGTTTGTTTGTATGCTTTTTTTTCATTATTGTTCCTTGACTTAGTAGTCATGAATTCATTGGGTGATTCCTTACACATTCTACTTAAGTCCATCCATATTTAGATGTCAAAATTTTCATCATGTTTTTATCATAGGTGCATTTTTTTATTATTGATAGGATCGTGTGTCAGTCCTTATGCATATTCAGGATAAGTTATCATGGTGTTTTGTATCACGGTGCATACCATCATGTGCTATTACAAAAATTAGGTCAGGAAATATTATAATAAATAAGGTTGCAGTATTTCTCCATGGCACATAAAAAATTTCTAATCTACCCAACTCAATTCCCACATAAATATTAATTAAAAAACTAAAAAAAATCATTCTTTCTAGTTAGGATGAACATCACCATACTAGCAAGTTTTACAAATTCATATTTCTCATTTGTACTATATTTATTTTACTTTATGATTACAAAAATTCATTATGTACGCCATATTTTCCAATTTTCCATTTTGCTCTCATCCTTCTACCACTAATTCTAACCATCTTTTGGCAAATCATTATGTATTATCCAACCTATAGAGCCAATGATTATAACCACCTATGGATAAATCATTATGTTTTGATCTATCTAGAGGTTAATGATTATAACTACCTTTGGGAAAATCATTATCCTTCTTCTACCCAACTGGGGTACATTTTCATTATGATAATGACTATAGCTACATTTAGGCAAATCATTATCACTATCCACCTAACTAAGGCATATTTTCATCTTACCAATGATTATAGCTACCTATGGGTATATCATTGTTTCCATTTTAATTATTATAACCATCTTTGGGAAAATCAATCTCTTATTACCCTTATCTTTTGGCTAACTATTATAACCACCTTTGGGTAAATCACTATATTTTTACCTAGCTATGCCAATGATTATAAATATCTGTGGGAAAATCATCTTTTTGGTCCCATCATTTTCCTTCTTTCATTAGACTGATCGCTAAACTTCTTTATAAACCTCTCTCTTGAGGGGCAATCCAGAGCTCATCCATCACCATTTGAGGCATTAGGCATATAGGACCTTTTCATTCTTTGAGAAGATTTTTATGAAGTATTATGCCAAGATCATTTAGTAAAGACATTAAAGAGTGCATAATTTAATAAAAACAAGAAATAATATTATCTTTCATGGAGCAAACCATAAATGAGACAAATAATTTTATAATGGTAAACCAAATGTATCAGATAAAAACTTATGTGATCTTATTAGAAGGCTTGCTACTAAAGTATTCATAAGTACAAGATAGAATAAAGAGCACAAGAGAAGAAGAGAGAGAGTTATTAATTTTTACTACGTAAAAGAGGAAAGAAAGGTATTTTTCATATATCTAGAGGAGGCAAATGGGATTTACATAGAACATTATTATTACCTAACAAGCCTCTTATGTGTGTGTCATTTATGGCTTATTCCCCTAGAGAGTGGAGGGAAGTATGTGCCATGTGTATGAGGAATAGTTACATGCAAGTAAATCTAAATCCAACAAGTAGATTATGGATGTGATTGATACCCAATAAAGGTAAGAATAAAATGCATTTATAAATATAATAAATGCATACATAACTAAGACTTAAGATAAACTTATAAACCTAGGAAGGACCCAAATTAAGGTTAATTTTTCAACACTCCCCTTAAGCTTAAATTTGGGTTACAAAGGTGAAGAAAACCTTTTAAAAAAAATAATGGAGTTTAAATTACATAATACTCCCCTTTATTAAAAACTTCCTTCAAGAGGAATTACAAATGTGTAGAGAGAAGAAAGAAGATAAAGTGTCGTTAAAAGTCACAAGAATGAAAGTGTGATCACAAATAATCTACAAGAATTATCTTAAGGTAATGTGGTCAATCCACAATAAAACAAAGACCAAAAAAAGGAGAAGTGATCCACAAACTTGAAAAAAAAAGTAAGTTAACACCAATCTTTCAAGTTAAATAACTATTATGCCAAAAATACAGTCTACATACATAATGTAATAAAAATAGATGTACAACTAAACAAAGTTGAGAAAAGATAACTTCCATCATAAAAAATGAATACCTACATAAAAATAATTTAGTCACAAAATCTCTAAATAATGCATGTATCCTTTACAAAAGAAAAAAAGGAATGCTTAAAAGATTGATTTTAATCAAAATGGAGAAAAAGAAGATATGTCACTTTAAAAACATATTATGCATAAATAATTAGAAGAATTAAAGCAAGAAGACATATCAAAGTCTCTACAAGATTCATTTTATTTATAAATCCAAATAGTTTTACCCTTAGAGGTAGGAGTTTAGTCATTTTCCAATAATATAAAGTGTCTTGAATAGATTTACCACAAGATTTATATGGGTGCAATTTCTAATATTTATATATGTGATGCCCATGTTTTCCATAATACACATAAGATTTATAATTTTTAACCAAAATATGAGCATTAGAAGTAGTATAATCTAAAGAAGTTGCATTATAAGTCCTTCGATGTGGAGGATAATAAGATGTCAAATTTTCATTAGAAGCATTTGAAACATTATAGCCAAGACCTTTAGATTTTTCATTTGAGTTAGGCAAAAGAGGTTTTAGTATACCATATTCACACTTACTAAGACATCCACCAGCGTACCCCATAGAGTGCATTATTTTCAAGTCAGGATTGGTTGAAGGAGTGTTCAAATAAGTTTGAGTGTGTTGAGGAGCACAAGTAGATACATCATCAGTAGAGATATTATCATGTGAAAAAGACTCAAATTTTGAATTTAATGAGTCAATTGAATATTGTATGGTGTGTATTTGTTCAAGAAAAGAGTTTTTTAAAGCACTTATAATCTCATTTTGATAAACTATTTGATGTTTAAGAGAAATATTCTCATTATTTTGAAAAGAAATTGTGTTCATGGATTTCTTGAATGCTAAAAAATGGCTAATTTGAATGCCATAGCAAGATAACAATACAAGATTGATTAATGCTAAAAGATGGATAATTAATTTTGTTTTAATTAACACCTTTAAAAACTATTTTGTAAAGAAAGACATGTTATTTATAATACAATATAGCATCTTCTTACAAGCATAACAAAAGCATCATCAATATTGTGTTTTATTTTTTAAAAAACCACTTATTAATGTTATAGATATAAACATTAAATCCACATGAGATTATATGGGATATGATGTGGGATTGTTTTATATGGGTTTAAAAAAAAAACCTTCCCCACTTTATGGAGTAAAAGAGTTTTAAAATTTGTAAAATCATAAGAAACAACAATTTATCCTTTTTTGAAAGGTTTTATAGATTAAAAAACATTTTGTGACACTTGGAAAATTAAAAAGTTTTAAATACTTTCAAAACACACTCCACGTAACATGCAACAAAGACAATAAATATAATGAATATTTATAATTTTCTTGAAAATAAAATAAGTGAATTAAAGACTTTGAGAAAAAATAAATAAAGATTAGTGAATTGAAAAAATAAATAAAATCTTGCATTAAGAGTGAGCCAAAATAAATGGCAAACCAAAATTCCACTTGGTGTAGCATATAAAAGGCTTAATATTTATTTAGTCCTTATTAAAAAAACTTCAAATAACAAACTCATTTATTAAAATCATACTACTTAACCACTAATTTTTATATGCATAAGATTGAAAGCTAAAGATATTTTAGAAAGGATGTTTCAAAACACTGCACTTATAGTGTTGGTAAAAAAATGTTTCTTCAGGTAGAACATTATACTTAGAAGGTACTAAAAAAACTAAACTTTGAGATTATTTTAGAATGCTGAGTTGGGCAGATAACTATACCAAAATAATATATTCCACCAAAGGAAATCACTTGATGTGGGAAATGCAGCCAAGGGACTAGAATGAAATGCAAAGATGGAAAGGGAGAATCCAAAGAGATAAGCCACATAATCCATTATATGATTCAATCAAATTGTTTAATTTTTTTAAAAAAAAACAAAGGTAGACATTACAGTAAAGAGTTATACTATAGATGTGGTAGGTTCTAAGAGATGTAGAGGAATAAGGAGATGAAACTTCTGAGGGAAAAAACTAAATAGAACTAGGGTGACACCACATATGAGCCAAAAAAAAGACCAACAAATATTTTGGAGATACTAGGGAGAAAGAGGCTACTCAGATACAACCAAAAAAAAATTAAAAATTGAACGAGGCCAAAAGAGAGCTAAAAGTAAAGAGATGTAGATAAAGAACAAAATTAACTCTCAGATGATAGAGAATAAATGACCAAACCAATGCATAGGAAAAAGAGGATGTTCATAATACAAGGAAAAACAAAATGTTGGAACCACAAAACCACCAAAAAGATGGAAAAAAATAAAAATGAACAAAGATATTGAATCTAAGATAACTAAAAAAAGGTTCTAAACACATAAACAAAGCTTTTAAAAATTAAAACATTGGTCTTTCTCTCTCCTTTTTTGACACGACAATTAAAACTAAAGAAAAAAAATACATAGCAGAGAGAAAATATAATTTCAATGAAATAACCTAATTGTTAAATTTATTTATATTAATAATTTGTAAAGTAAAGAATATACTTGAAAGGAGTTATTGTTAAAAAAAATATTGGTGAAGTGAACAAAACCTCTATAGTAACTACCTGAAATAATATATTAACAAGAAAGCTCCCAAAAAAAATGGACAACAAGGGTGGATCACTTGTAAAAAATCTTAAATATCTTTCAAAAGGTCACACATTCTTTAAAAAAATGTCAATAAGATGAACTTAGCCTTGATACCATATTATGAATTATATCAAGATCATTTAACAAAGATATTAAAGAGTGCATAATTTAATAAAAACAAGAAATAATATTACCTCTCATGGAGCAAACCACTAATGAGACAAAGATTTTTAAAGTGGGAAACCAAACGTATCAAATAAAAACTCACACGATCTTATTAAAATGCCTACTACCAAAATCTCCATAAGTATAAAATATAATCAAGAGGACAAGAGAAGAAGAGAGAGATATGAGTTTCTAATGAGGAAAAGAGGAGAGGAAGGGCTCTTTTATAAAGATAGAGGAGTAAAATGGGAGTTACATAAAATCACATTATTACCTTACAAGCCTCCTATGTGTGTTATATTTGTGGCTTATTCCCTTAAAGAGTGGAGGGAAGTGTGTTCTATGTGGGGAAGGGAGAATTACATGCAAGTAACTCTAAATCCAACAAGTGGATTAAGGGGTGAGCGACACCTCATAAATATAAGAATAAAATAGATTTATAAATATAATTAATGTACACATAACTAATACTTAGGATAAGCCTATAAACCTAGGAAGGACCCAAATTAAGTTTAATTCTCTAACAACATTACTATGTGTATAGCTTACAATGCCTTTTTAAATAGGGGGAAACTGTAGACACCCAATTCTGGCCACAACTGACTTCTAATCAGACTTTGGATTGATTCCTATGAACCATTTAAAATTAAGCCTAAGAATCACTCAACATCCCAATTTTGGCCTTGCATCATTCATTAAAGCTTAAAATCATGTTGAGGTATCCCTATTTGGGATACTAACCCATATACAATTATAAACTATCACAGATTCATCCCTAATAACTTTGTAACATAACAAATATCAGTTTGGCCTACGGACCCATTAAGGAAGGAACTTGAACAAATCTTAAAAGAGCTAAAATGTTAATCAAATTGAATCGTCTAATTAAACAAGATTAAATGCATAGTTATATTATCCATTTGTAATTAATGAATATCTAAAAATGGAAATTCTAAAAATTCAAAATATCAAGCTTTTTCATCATTGCCTTTATGAGATGTCAGGCTCTTCTAAAATATCTCAAAATATCTAATTTGAGATCCATGCCTAATAATTAAAAATCATAATTATAGGACAAATTTTAACTTAACTGGAGTTAGTCTCAACTCACCTAGGGTTAATTTGTACCCATTTCATGCTTAAACTCAACCTTAGTTCACCTTAGGTGAGTGTTAATTTTAGAGGATATAAATACAATGTCATACCTATTGATCAACAAGCTCTCATAAGCCAAAGTTATAAAGCTAATTTGTAGAGAGACAAGCCTTGCAAGTAGTGTTACCATACCAAATTCATGAACCAAACAAAGCCAAATATCTAAGACAAGGTTCCAAGAAGAGAAGGAGCAAAGAAAGATTAATTATCAATGACTTCTTAATGAAAAAACTCAATAATCCACTTCAACAAGCCATCTTGGAGCTATAAATAAGGTAAAGGAATCATTCCTTTGTATTTTAATTGTATTTCCATTATAGTTTTATTATATATGCTCTCCCTAGTGTCTAAAATAGGAGTGTAAGTGTCAGTGTGTTATTTTGATTATATTTTATTGGACTAACACCATATTAACCTCCCTTGTTGGACTCCTTGTTCAAAACTAATACTTAGGATCCCTTTGGAAAACATGTTTCAATCACTAGTCCTTGCTTGATTCATAAAGTTTTATTTAACGATCAATTAGAGTGGACAATAAAATGCTGATGGATCACCTCCCCTTAGATTAGGTTTTGTTTTATGCATCATATTATATCTCTTTTCATCACCAAGTTAGTAGTTTTAGTTATTGATATAAAATTGATGTACTAGGAGAGCTATCCCTAAAACTATAGGTTTAGTCCATCTATAGGTTAAACATAGCCTTTGACTAATCCCATGTTACCCTAAACTTTGAAAGGTCTAAATAATATTCTCTTAAGGATGTAGTTTTTTGGTTAACATGTGGGAAATTTGACCCCTAGCTAATTAATTACCTTTGATCAACGTGATATGTCATCCCTAGGCCCAATGCATAATAACCCTTTGTACATCGAGGTTGGTATAACTATACATATGGTTAAATGTATCCTTATAGATAATGGTTTAGGCCTAAACATTGTGTCTCTAGAGTTGGTGAAGCATATTAGATACACAATAATCTATCTTCAACTAGATGCCATTATCATAAAAACATATGATAATGAGGAATGGGATTCACAAGGAACCATTAGTTTGATAATTGTCATCAGGCCTTTGACTCAGGCCACCCTTTGCCATGTTCTCAACCTAGAGTTATTTTACAACTTACTCTTGGGCCAACCATAGATTCATGAAGTCTAGGCCATACCTTCCATATCACATCAATGTATCAAATTTACCCATTTAGGGATGGAAGTAACTACTAATTGATCTCCAACCTAATCAATTTTGTAAACATCTTAAGATAGAGTATAAGAGTCATAATTACCATGTTTTCCGAATTTATATGTCTAAAATTGATATAGAAAATATGATAAATCAAAATCCATTAAATCAAAGCCCAAATATAATCATATCAGCTGTAAAATCCTATATTCAACATCATCTACACCTCCACCAAAGATAGTTAACCATTTTTACATATCTAATAAAGTTATAGGATTTATGGATCTATAATGATAATTTAGTTGATTGTTACCAAAGTGCCAAGTATCCTATCCCTAACTTGATTATGGATAACCAAGATTATAAAGGTAGATACATGGAGTCAAATCATGAAGGAACACTCAAGCCAATTTCCATAATCAAGAACAAAGGAACTCACAATATTGGATTTAAACTACATGGGGGTAACCTCATATACCTTATTCAATTTCCTACACCAATGACTAATAATGATGATGATAGAAATGATGTAGGTTCTGATTATAACATATATGATGACCTTGATAATACCAATTTATTTAACCCTTATGTCACGTGTACCATTAATCATATTATTCACCCTTTACCATTTACCCTTTATCACCCCCAATTGATAGACTGGGATCAATAAGAGTCAATAATACCACTTTAAGATTTGGAAAATGAGGGGTCTATTTGTGAATTTATAGGCTTGATGGATCATATTCCTTTCTCTATCAGATTGGATCTTGATATCTATTTTGGAGAGCAGATGAACTTCTTCGGCCAAAAGAAAAAATAAAATCAAAAATTGAGATCTAAAAGTGAAAAAATCTTTGAGGCACTTTCAAACTAGGGAAAAAGTAAAGAAAAAGGCAATTCTCTTGGTGAAAACCTATTTTAGGTTCCATTAAATGGAGATTTTCACCCCTCTTCACTTGAAGTGTAAGAGACCACTAGTCCAAGGTTTGGTATGGATCCAAAATTAGTATTTAAGAGTGATAATATTTTGAATAGATTGTATAAGTCTTCATCTTCTAACATTTTCTTTGTTTAAGTCTTATTCTTATCTACAGGTGTCTTCCTCCACAACCAAAGAGGAGCTCCTACAACACTTGGATACAGTGTGCAACTTAATCTGGGTAATGTCAAACCCCTAACCTTTAACTTTAGTTTCTTCTTTCTTCTAAAAATAATTAGCAAAAAATGTAGAGAAACATTCTGGCATGCTCGGTGGGACCCTATAGTTTTCCTTGGGTTCACTTCTTCTAAAAAGCAAACTTTCATATAGTTGCATTAGGAAAATATCCTTTTCTTGCATCCTCTCTTCTATCTTTTTGTTTTAAAAAGAAACCATTATCACAAGTTAAAAATAACATCTCTCTTTTTCTTCTTGTCACTTCTTTCCTGCATCTTAGAGTAGTGAAAATTCGTACTCTTAACCTTTTCTTCACTTGTTTGCATTTGAACAAAACATTTCAATTTGGGTTAAAAAACTATTGCATTTCATTCTTACTTGAATGCATACTTAGCCCACTCACTTAGTAATTAAAAAAGCATTATGAATAAATCGTAGTGCACAAATGTTACACAACCAGACCATAATCACATCAAATTAAACATATAACATACTTGAGACAAGGCCCGTCTAGGATTTCATCACCTAGCAGATACCTTACCCCACCCGGCGATCCTACTTGGACTTCACTACCAAGAGGAGGACCCACTCTGTTCTCTGATAGAGTATAAACTATAGGCAAAGTATATATTGGCTAAGTGGCCTAGCTCGGCTCTGGGTTCGTGAAGTGAAGGGAGCAAGCCCCAGCACCAAGCCACGTACTAAACCTAACATATATTTTTGAGCACCAAAACATAACCTGAAACCATCCATAGACTTCCTCTTTAGGACCCGTTTTAAAAAACCAATTCCCAAACATATTCTTCTAAGGCATAAGCCACCATGACTCTAAAATTTATTCTTAGTAATTTAATGTTTTAGAGGTTGCTTTCCATCATCTATTTTGTTGTTTTTATCTAATTTTTTGAGATGGTAAGGTCGCATCATTCTGAGGTCTAAAAACAACTCAGAATTTCTCTTTCTTTCAAAAAATATCAATTTTCTATGTTTCTAGAATTACACAAAAACCAACATCAGCTTTCCCATTGACGTCAGCAACAAATTTTCACTGACATCAGTTATCTGACCGACATCAGCAACATATATTTATCGACATCAATTTTTCCACCAACGTCGATCACTGTCAACAAATTTTCATCCCAAACAGCAAGCTTAAAACCCGACTTTCTTATTGTTAAACACAAAATTCTAGTTCTCTAAAATTGAAACACACCGTTTTTGAAACTTGAATCCATTTCACTTTGGATGGTTTTGACACACAGTCAAGCCAAATCCCTTATCGATCATGTAAGTCAACAGCCACTCCTACCTTTGCCTTCTATACCAAGTCATTTAATGGAGTATACTTCAGACACTAAGCGTACTCCAGTCCAACCTACCCCAAATCAACCTCCTATTGCTCCTGTAGGGGATCAAGACTTTGAGAGATTCCTTGACCTCAATGTCAAGGCTCTCCAACACTATCTCGCAAGAAGCCAAATGCGAGACCCTTCAGGTAATCCTATTTATGGGATGCCAACTTCCATGGTTGAAGTGGCAATGATATCAATAACATCTGCTACCCAACCTATGGTTACTTAGGCTATTGCCTTGGCCAGTAACCCAACCATGGCCAATGTTCAAGATTTGGCCTCTCCTTCTATTTTTGGACCTACCTCCATTGGGGTTTTTGTACCCCCTCAACCACAAATAATTCAACCAAGTTCGACACCTTTCCAAAACTTGATTATCTCTATTCCACTAACTCTTGCACCCATAAATACAAGAGTGACTACCTATCCTTTAACTAGTTTCACCACTATTCAACCACCCTTGGCGGCATCTAGTCAAGTTGTGCCCTCCAACTTCATGGCACAAGCCCCCTTGACCTCAATATCAGTCCCTATGACGAACTACCAATATGTTGCACCTACACAAATGCAACCAAGTACATCATACACCCCTCCCAATGCCTTCCAGGTACCCTATAACTTAGGGGGTGCCCCTCATGCCAATCCATCTATAGATCTAATTAAGATGCTGATGGATAAGATGTCTAACCTTGAGACATCCATTTTTAGTTCAAAGAATGTTCTGTCATACAAACAAATCTGTAACGAACCTATTCATCCTTCGGTCCCTATTCGACCATATCCTAGTCAGTGGGAACTCTCAAAATTTACTTGCTTTCAGAGTAAAGAGGACCCACAATAACATCTGCAAGCATTTAGACACGCTTGCTACCTTATAACACACGATGATGCGTTATTACTTCACACATTTCCCATGTCACTTTCTGGCACCACCCTTGATTGGTATAGTTATATTACCAGTCACTCTCTCTTTTCCTTCACTCAACTCACTTAGCTATTCCATGACCACTTCTCAATCAACATCACCAAGAAGGTCTCCATCACATACCTTTATTCTATCAGACAATTTGACGACGAGTCGATAGCTAACTTTGTTGCCTGTTGGAGAGGTTTAATCAACCAACTCTCCTTTTCATTACCTCAATCTAAGCTCATTGAGCTCTTTTCAAGAGCATGTTTCAAGCACATCTCATCTACTTTATAGGTTCAAACTTTATACACATTTGATGAAGCTTTCACTATGGCCCAAAAGCTTAAACTCTACGCTGTCGAAGAAGATAAGGTCAAATTGCATAGTAAAAATACCAACACAAAATATAATGACCCTTCTTCTTCTAAACCTTCTTCTTCCCACTCCAATTTCAAGGGATTGGCAAATTTTGTGGTACTTAGATCATCATCCTCTACCACAACTAACCAAACTAAACCTTCCACATCACAAAGCATCACAAAACAATTCCAACAATAGTATATACAGTGTCAATACACTCCAATAGGAGAATCATACGCTTCCATATTAGATAAAATAGTGAAGCAGGGAGTCCTAAACCTCCCTCAAATCTAACCTATAAAATTTAACCCCTCACAAGCCATCCCTGAATGGTATAGGGAAAATGACTTTTGTAACTATCACCGTGTCAACATTCATGACACGAACAATTGCAAAACCTTCAAAAACATTATTCAAGACATGTTAGACAAAGGGGATCTTGTTTTGGATAGCCCAAATGCATTGGCTAACCAAAACATAGATATCTTTAGGCAACCATTCCCTAACCATCCCCCAAGTCAAAACAATGTTCAGACCATGGCCGATGACCCCTAAGAGCATAACATACACACGATCGACATGGTTTCTCCTTTTATTCCTAACCAACCTCTCCCACAATCTGAAGAGGTTAGTCAACCCATTTATCCTCCACGGGTAGAAGAGCCTATTCTACCCATATCACCCCCACGACATCAAACACCTCCTCCACACATACTTCTACCTCATGAGGAACCCATATTACCTGTTCCTCTTGCCCTTATCTTCCCTCTTCTTCTACCATTGGAAGAAGTTACCATTCATACCCCATGCCCTCATGTAGAAGGGGCCATAATCCCTCTACTTCACCCTTTAGAGGAGCCATCCTCTCCTATTTGTCCTCCACCGATGGGGGATAGTCCTCCGTCCACCCCTCTTTCACACGTAGGAGAGTCTACTTTCACCTCTCCCATATTGGAGGATGCTTTGACGATACCAACACCACTATCCCAACCCTCATCCTTCCTATTACCAATGGAGGATCATACTTTCAATGCCTCTAGACCACAAGTGGAAGGCATGATCATCCCTACGCTCTATCCTCTTGAAGAGCCAAATTCTCTAATTCCTTCTCCACTGAGAGAAGAACTCGCTACCTCACCCATTTTGGTCGAGGAAGATTCGATGATGGTTTTCTCTCACTTTTGGCCCAAGATTGCTGCATCCAACATGTTTCCACTCTCACAACTGCCTAAATACCTCAAAAGACTGACTGTAAGACCTCACGTGATATCACCTAAACCCTTCTCTCGATTGGCAAAAAACTTAGGATTTCTCCATTTTAGGAACTTAAAACATGAGGCGCTATGGGAGCAACTTAAGGCTCTTTATCTTACACATTTCGCTTTGCCTTATATTGACAATCCTTTTGTGACAATTCACCCCAAAGCCTCTGATAAGGATCAGGCTTCCACGCCTAAATCATGAAAAGCTCAACCTTCCACATCTGAACCAAAAACCTTGCAGTCATCCACCATTCTAAAATATATTAAATCTCTCGGTGTTCACCCTATATCAAACCTCACTCACCCACAAGTGAAGGTAGATTTGAACCTCACCCCACACAGTAGTGGTCCTCACACCATACTAAAGAAGGGTGCTAAACCACGTCAGAGAATTCCTCTCCCACCTTCACCATTGCCCTCCATTTTGGGTCCACACCCTTCCACCTTAATAGGAGTTCTCCCTACTCCAACACCTTACAAAAACAAACTGCCTCCATTACTCCCTCTACCCATCAAAAACATACATCCTCTAAAAAATGTGACACATCTCATCAAGAAAGTGCCATCTACATGTGTATCCACACCACCAACTAAAAATATGGTATAAAAAACTCCTCTTATAACTCCTAAATAGAAGTTGTCAACCCCTACTGCAACAACAAGTGCATACCCATTAGTGGGGTCCTATGCTTCACTGTTGTGCTGATTGTTGCAGTCTTTTAGCATCATTCTCCCACCCATTAAGCCATACCAACCTCTTAGATCAAAACCATCTTGGTTCAATGATACTAAAATCTGTACATATCATCGCACACCTGGGCATGATACTAAGCGTTGTTGTGCTCTTAAATTTGTCATCTACCAACACTTGAAAAAGGGCACCCTTCTCATTAAGGAGCCCTTTGACAAACTACTGACACCATCTTATGTCTCTCAAACCTCCTCACCTTCATCAGGATCCCATCATCAAACTATGGTCCCTCTACCACCTTCTCCCCTTATATTCAAAATTAACACCATTAATGTGGCCACCAGGTCCCAAACTCTAAAGGATAAAGGAAAAGAGCAAGTTTTTACCCCTTCGACATGTCCATTCGTCAAGCCCTCTCAACCACCAAAACCCAAGATTTCTATCTTGGGCACATCTAAACCAACATCTCTGGGGGAAATTCCTCCTAACCTCTCTAGTCCACATGACATTTGGTATAAAGGACTTGTTGACTACTTGACTTATTCCATCATTCCTCCTCATCTCTCTAGAAATGGACAATGGGATTTTATCAAAAGTACCGCTCGATACACCATGCTAGGGGGTCTTCTCTATAAATGAGGCTTTAATGGCTTCCTTTTTTGATGCCTAACCACCACTGAGACATCTCATCCCATCAAACAAGTCCATGATGGAATTTGTGGGGGACATTTTAGCAATAACTCAGTTGCAAAGCGCATCCTCCACTTGGGCTATTATTGGCCCACTCTTAACCAAGACTGCAATGACTATGTTTGGCATTGTATCAAATACCAACAACATGCTAACCAAAATCACATCAAGCGTGCCTATAAAAAAAATATGAAAGAGTGAGATTTCAAAATCGGAGATCTCATCCTTAAATAAAACCAACATGTGACCAATATGGAAAGAAGCAAACAAGGCAAGTTTGCTCCTAATTGGCTCGGACCCTACATAATAACTCACAAGTATGGAATCAGGGACTTATCATTTATCTTCTCTCAAAGGCCAGCCAGAACCTGAGCCCCTTAATTCCTTACATCTATGACCATTCTACTATTAATCAAGTAATCATTCACTTGATGTTTAACTTGTGCTCGTCCCTTGAGCAACCCCTGTCATCCTCATTCATATTCCTTTCAACCCTTTTTCCCTACAAACATTAGTTAACCCTTTTTTAAGCAGTAAATGCTTTGTATTAATAAAAAGGGAAACCCCTAAACCTCTATAGCCTAGTCCATGACTAAAACTTCAGTCAACAAATTAACATAAAACTAGGATGCCTAACAAAAGGTCATAAACTATCAATATAGATTGCTCTCTTGAAGGATAGCTGCATTATTTCTATAATTAGTAGACTGCTCCCTTGAAGGACAGCTATTCAAAGACATCAAAACTTATAAATCAAAACATAGACCACTCCCTCAAAGGATGGCTATGCCCAAATTTTGCTACCATACACTGCACCCTCTCAGAAGCTTCCCGCATCAATCAACTTCACATGACCATAAACCAAAACAACATCCCCAAGTAGACTTCCCACATTGATTAGTCTACAAAAAAAAATGACTGACAACCTATTAAGTCATGGACTTGCCTATAGTCGTTCTCAGGGTCACCTATAAAAGGGGTAAAGTTATCCCTGCTAAAAATGGGGTTAGGTTATCCTCACATCTCACATAATCACACCTATTACCCCAACATACTCAAGGGACTTTGAGCTCACTTAACATCAAGTGATTAGAGTACTTTTCTAACACAAACCAATTGTCAATGATGTAATGCATGAATGGAGCTTTTATTTACAAAAACCCTATCTATGCTATCACTATGGTCCTTGTCAATGAAAGAGCAAAACACCTTTCACTTCTTATACACCTTCGTCACATACAACCAAACCAAACCAAACCAAACCAGAATATGTTCTAACCATTAACATAACATCATGATTAATTTAATGCAAACACCAATTTGTGTTATATGAATTACTCATAGGCCCATTCACACTAGTTTCTATGGAAAACAATACACATGGAAACTATCAACCAAACACAATTTATGTCAAGCATATGCCATCACCAATATAGAAATTTGCTGAAGCATAAATAAACTCATTTCATTTTTAGCATACACCATCATGAATATGGAATATTTCTAGGGATGAAAAACCACATAACACTATGTTATAGGATACACCATCACACAATATGGAAAAGGCTGTAACATCATCATACACTCATCATTTCTAACCTAACCAAAACAACTATCAACCAAACACAATTTATGTCAAGCATATACCATCACCAATATGGAAACTTGTTGAAGAATAAATAAACTCATTTCATTTTTAGCATACACCATCATGAATATGGAACATTTCTAGGGATGAAATACCACATCACACTATGTTATAGGATACACCATCACACAATATGGAAAAGGCTATAACATCATCATACACTCATCATTTCAAAACATTACACAAACAACTACCAACCTCTTTAACTCTTCTTCCCTTTTAGGGAGAACTACATTGGGTTGAGGCCCTTAAAATAGGGGCTATGTAGGCAGCACTCAGTTGACATGGGGTCTTCTGAGGTTAACTCGGCCATTCATTCATTGGTCTACCTGATGGACCAACCATATAACCTTTAACCATGACCTAACCTAGTAAAAACCAATCCATAACCTACCCTCTTCTTCCTTTTTGGGGAGAACTACATTGGCCTCAGGCCCTTGCATGGGTTATGTAGGCTGCACTCAGTTGACATGGCATCTTTTGAGATTAGCTCAACCATTCATTTGTCTATCTACCTATGGACCAACTATCTAAACCAGCCCAAAATCATGACCAAACAACCAGCTTGAACACTGTAGAAGTCACATTAGACTTCTCATGGGGCACATGGGAGATCACATACATCTCCCTAACCACAACAAACAACATTTGAGATCACTTATATCTCAGCCCTACTCAACCAATGACCTTAGAGATCATGATTATCTCCTCAGACCATGACCACTTTTAAGACAATTTTGCCTTGGTTGTTTTGATTACATATATGCTACCTCACGAATAGTTAGCAAATTATACGTGCCCCTCACACATATTGTCAGATTGTGACCAGGTTGATCCCTAATATTTGTGACATTTTCATGTTTTCCAAGAGCACTTCCTAGCCTAGGATACTTAGAACACGATGACCATTGGAGCTATAGCTTTGATCATTTAACCCAATCAGCTACGACTAAAAAGCTGGGGACCAATTACTTCAATTTTAGCACTCCTTGACCTTGCCTATGACAATTCAACCTGACTATCACATGAAGTGGTATATGTTCAATCTCAACTATTGCAGCATTCACACTCTAACTTCCCCATACTCATCTACTACCTATCAAATTGGCAACTGATTTCAGGTTCCCTTCTCTCAATTCTCGCTTTGAGGGGGAATACCTCACCTCATACCTAGAGTAACCCACATCTATTTTTATCTTAAAATTCATCAAGACAAACCACAAGACAAAAAGGGGCAAATGTAGACACCAATATTGTGTTAACCCCCACCCCCTTGGTCCATTTCTAAACACTTACACACTTTATTAATTTAAAATAAATTACTTATCTTAAATTAATGACCTCACCTAGACACCTCACCTTGGACACCTCACCTAGACACCTCGCTTAGACACCTCACCTAGACACCTCACCCTAAGACCATTTCTTACCCTATGAGTCACCCTGAGACTAGGTCATCTAAAGCATGACTTATTATCACTCCATCCTAACCTCCTAACTCTTATGACAATAAACCTATCTTTTGACCATTCTCCAATGTCAAATGCACTTGGCAGATGGAGAAATGGACAAAGGGCTAAAAATAGCCCTTTTACCCATTCTATATCTATTGATGTCAGTCAACTATCAGTCAATGCTGGTGGGATCACTAACGTCGATTACATAAGCTAGACTCTAACCTTGAGTTGCCCCCCAACTCTTGTACATCGATGCACACACTCTGAGACTAAGCATTAGAATTTGACTATTGCTCTCCAGGCTATAGAAACTCTACAAAAGTCACTCCAGCCATTGGATTGAAAACATTGTATGAGATCTTCAACATCAGCCACAATAGGAATAAGCATCTTGACACCCTTGTGTCTTCACCAAAAATCTAAGTATTCTTCTAGTCTCCATTTCAAAGTTCTAGAATAACTTGGTAATTAGTTTCTATTCACTATTTTTGAATACTGTAAAAGAAACCCAACTTCTTCCATGGAAGGGCTGAAAAGCCTTCCTCTAACTCTTACCCTATTCTCACACCTACCCTCTACCTTTTTCCCTTCCTCAGACCCTATTTTCCTTCCCGTAACTCTGCATAAACATCCCAACTCCCAGAGTCCTCTATCCATCACAAAAATACCCTAAAACCCATCCAAAGACCTATTACCCCTACTGACATTGGCAGTATAACTAATGTCGGCACTATTTAATTACTGACATTGGCAACATAATTGATGTCACTGACTGTGCAAACCAGAAAACCAATCTAAACAGCCCAAAGACTAGACACAACCTCTAACCAGCCTGTTGAGACTCACGGATTATAGGGAATAGGTACACAACATTCTGCCTTTTCATTTCTATAATTCTTTTATCATTTCATTTTATATAAATCTCTTTGTCTTAAATAGTGGACTATCATCCCTCACGGAGCTTTATGCTTTCGGGACTGAGTGCATAGCTTGACAGTCCACCCTATCATCTTCTAACATTTTCTTTGTTTAAGTCTTATTCTTATCTACAGGTGTCTTCCTCCACAGCCAAAGAGGAACTCCTATAATGCTTGGATACGGTGCGCAACTTAATCTAGGTAACGTTAAACCCCTAACTTTTAACTTTAGTTTCTTCTTTCTTCTGAAAATAATTAGCAAAAAATGTTGAGAAATAGAGCAACATACCAATAAACTATGATGGTATTTTTAAATGATATGATGCATGACATTATTGAAGAATATGTTGATAACATCTTGGGTAAATCTAAGACATGATCTAATCATCTAACTATACTATAAAGAATTTTTGAGACTTTAAGAATGTAAAGTTAGGCTCAACCCTATAAAGTGTGTATTTGGTGTAACTTATGGCAAATTATTAAGATTTATTCTTTCTCATCGAGGCATTGAATTTGATCATGCCAAGGTTTAATATATTATTTACATATCACCACCATTTACCTTGAATTAGCTCCATAATTTGTAGGATAAAATATTGCCAATTAAATGCTTCATTTCATAGTTGGGTGAAAAATGCCATCCTTTTACACAATTACTAAAGAAGGGCACCATTTTCTCATGGAATGAATATTTACAAAAATCATTTGACCATATCAAGGAATAATTTTCCAATCTACCTATTTTGATGTCGTATACACTAAGAACATCATTTTTTATTTATCTATATACCATTAAAAATTCCTTAGGGGCACTTTTGGCACAACATAATGAATAGGTCAAAGAGCATGTCATTTACTATCTAAGCCAAACATTGGTCATCATGAACACAATTATACACTGATCAAGAAATCTTTTGTATCTATAGTTTTCATAGCATAAAATTTGTGTCACTATATGATAAATAATAAGACTATTATAATTGCCAAATTTGATCCACTCAAGTATCTACTATCTAAAACAACTTGATAGGGTTGCATGGCAAAGTTGATCATACTCTTGAGCAAATTTGAGATCCATTATGTCAATCACAAATCCATTACATATCAAAGGGACATGTACTTACATATTATATTATAGAATCTCCTCTTTCTTATACTCAACCTCTTATATTTGGGTTTCTAAATAAATCTATATGCAAAGGGAAACACAACTGATCTATAAATCAATTCTATCTCAAAGAAGATAAATCTTACTTGTATTTCAAAAAATTTATGCATTAGATATTTGAGGTCATGAATTTATGGATCTACTATACCTAAACAAGGGATCTCTTACCACAATAATATCACTAGGGAGGGTTCCAAATCCTATTTTCAAGAAAAAATATGCAATAACCCTAACTAGGTCCTATGTTTTCATATTCACAAATGTAAATAACAATTAAATTAAAGTCTACCCTAGTGATCACCAAATCTTGTGGCATAAAATTAGGGTTAGTAAACATGAAATTAAACATGCATAAGATAATCCTAATTAATATATGTATAAGTAAAACCTTAATTCATGGAGAGAGAAATATATTCAAAAGATATTACTTATGCTAATTCTATCTAATAAAAGATAGGAGAAAATATAGATATGCTTACCTTGAAGATGAACCTATCGAGAATCAATCTCTCCCTTAGCAAGAAAGACAAAATCACCAAGTCAAACCAAGGATACTATCAAAAATGGTAATCAAACATCAATGTAAAATCATTAACAATCCTTACTTAAAAAAATATGGAGAATCAAAATGGTAAATCAACATTGATGAGTGAGTAGTAACAATCCTTACTCAAACATCAATAGAAAAAGTGCATAAAGGGGAAAACAACATTGGTGAGTGAGAAGTAATAATCCAACTTCACTCAACAATATAAAAAGAGCATGATAGTAGAAATAAACTCAGGTGTCCAAAAAAAAGAGGTACAACAATGGAAAGTGGTAAAATAAAGTAAGGCGTGTATAAAAATGTAAAATCCATGTTATAAATAAAGTAATCCCTAGTAACTCAAGCATATTTTTTTGTTATAAAGATAGACAAAACTAAAATAAAGTAGTGATATCATGTTTTTAATATGTGAAGAAGAGGTAATATAGAAGTGGAAAAATAGATTTAGAATCACACTTTCCTATCAAGGGGGGAAATTAAATGGGTGGAGGGGAAGATGAAGGAAAAACAAGGTAGAGAAACTCTTTATAAAAGTCAAGGCACTCAAATTTGGTTTGTCAAAACAAAAGGACTTTTGATTATTAAGGACTCTAAATAACTTATCCTAGCCACACAAATCTTGGGTCAAAAAATTAAGTATTAAGATCAACCCATGAAGGTTATATGAATGAAAAAGTAAAATGTACCTACCTTCCCAAAACATGTTCCCCATTTCTTAGGACCCCTTATAGATCCATCAGTCTAATACAAAGACTGGGTACTTGCATTAGAAAGTAAATAACACCATACATTTTGTTAAATTATCTTATTCTAATCTACTAGACTACTACACCCCAATGGACCTTGGCTTTATCATGAGGCCAATTATAGAGTTTGAGCTTTGATTAGAGATAGAAGATGTGTTATTAATCATGTACTTTTGATTTTATATGTTGCCTTTTGGATAATTTCCTTTTGTTTCAAATGATTTAGATTTTAACTTTTTTGATGGTTTTTCTATTCCTCCTCCATACAGACTCAGAGAACCATACATGGGTGCTAATGATGACTATCATTTGAAGAATTTGGACTTAGTTATTAAGAAAGATAACTTAGAAAGCATGGTGTATAAGAGAATCATTAATTCAGGTGAAATAAAAGTGATATATTGACTTCAACCTTGATAGTATCAAAATTGGAATGAAAGGAAATGAAATAAAGAGAAAGGAAACATATAAAAATCTGTATTACTTCAAATCACAAAAAATGTGACAAAGGGTGAAAAAGGGATACAGTGATAGTAAAATGTGATTCCTTATCATTAAAAATGAGTGAAGTGTAGGAAAACATGCTAACACCTTATTATTGTGTAAATTTTATCTATAAAATAAGTAAAAGCTAAAGCTAAGAACAAGGGATCATAAACTTATAACTATAGTGAACATATTCTAGAAAAGGAAAACTGAATTAAAGATGGTGATTTTATGAGGAAGGCCTAGTCTTATCCATGGTCTTACACTATAACTCATAAAATAAAAAACCAAGAGGGTGTATAAATCATGTAAAAATTAAATGAGAAAGTTGGTATTTGTGAGTAAGGTTAGGTCCTATCCATGGTCTTACAGTATAAATCATAAAGGAAAATCCTAAGGGGTACAAAAATCATTAGAAAGCAAGGAAAAAATGAGAAAAAAGGAAATCGTGAGGAATTCTTGGTATTATCCATGGTTTTACAATGTAACTCATGATAAAAATGAAAATCAAAGGACAAAAAAGAAAGAACTAAGGTTTGTGGAAATAAAGATTACTATAGAGGGTGAGACCCATGTAGATATACTATAAAAAGTGTTAGAATGATATCATATTTAAAGCATGATCATAATGGAAGGATCTAAGGAAAATACCTCTTTAAGAATTACACATTGGTGGGATCTTTGAAAATATGGCCTTCATTAGTTTGAATGTGACAGGTGATAGGACCAAGGATGTCTCTTACTAGGTAAGGTCCCCACTATTTTTGGGCATATTTACCATGTTTGTCATTAGTGTAGTCTAATTCAATGACAATATCACCAACATTAAAATTTATAACTTTAACTCTTTTATTATGTTGTTTGGTAATCTTGGCCTTATATTGGTGATTGTGTTGTAGAGAGAAAAGATGGTGTTGATTAACAAGATCAAGGGCATGAAGGCAAACTTAACGTAATATTTCATTAGGTATGATACCATGAAGAGAGATATAGAGAGAGGGAAGCTCAAATTTTAATGGGAAGACTAATTCAAAATTATATACTAGTGAAAATGGTGTTTCCCTAGTGTAGTGCATATGCTAGTGCGATAGGCCCAAAGAGCATGATATAGATGAAGATTTCAATCTGTACAAGTGTCACAAATTATCTTTGAAGAATTTTATTAAATATTTTATTGGTGGCCTCAACTTGGCCATTACATTGGGCATGGTAGGGCATATAAAATTTGTGATTTATTTTGAATTTAGCACAAATCTATTTGATGTCTTTATTTTTGAAGTTACCACCATTATTAGAAATAATAGTATGAGGAACACCAAAGTGGAAAGTGATTTTATTGATAAGGAATTTATCAATGGTGGTTTTGGTGACATTAATGAGAGGCATGAATTTGACCCATTTGTTAAAATACATAGTATTTGTGATGATAAATACATGCCCATCCTATGATATAGGTAGTTTTCCAATGAGATATAATCCCCACATTGAGAATGGCCAGGGAGACTCCATAGTTTGGATTTTGGTCAAAAGTGAATGGATTGTATCATCATGAAGTTGATAGCGACTATAATTTTTTGTGAACTCAATGGAATCCTTTTCAAGAGTAGGCTAAAAGTAACACATACATAAGCATTTTTGGGTTGTAGCATGGCCTTTACAGTGACCACCATAAATTCCCCCATGTGTTTGTGCAAGAAGAGGAGGAACCTCTTATTTTATAACACAATAGAGAAAGGTACTTTAAGAATTTTGATAATAAAGGATGTTTTATTGAAATACATATTTAAAATCTAGTTTGCAAACATGAATATTTTCACAAGAATCAGTGTTTAGAGGATAAGTTTGATGTTTAAATAATTTAATGATATCTTTGTACCATAGGCTCTATCAAATGTTGATAACCTTAATATGGTAGATCAGGGAATATTATTGTTGAGTGGAAGATGGGGACTTTATTATTTGGATAATAAAGGTAGAATCAGTAAGAAATTGGTGCAAATGAAATAAATATGTTGAATAATCAAGTGAATCAATGATAGAATTTTGATCTTGAAGGATAGGCTTGATGGTAAAAAAGGTGAATTCTTTGGCAAGGGTAGTGGTTATTTGATGATAAGAAATGATATTTTCACTTTTTCATTGATAATCACCATTAACCTATCAATAGATGAGCTGGGAGTCACCCAAAATGTGTAGATATGTAATGTCTAAACAATTATCTCTCATGCCTAGGATTAAGGGTTCATATTCTGCTATGTAGTTACTGACATCAAATGTAAGGAAAAATGCCAAAGAGATAATTTTACCAAGAGTACTAGTGAGGATACAACCTTCCATAACTCCTTGAAGGAATTTCATGATGTTAAAATTAAGGTTCCAAGTATCTTCATGTAAATCGATGTTAATTTCAAGAAGTTTTTTGATAACTACTTTAGGTTTAGTAGTATCAGGAAGGATAGAGGACTCTTATAGATTAATTGATTCAAGATCAGCAATGAAATTATCTAAGTAATCTTTAAGAGATATGGCTTGATTAATACCTTCAATATAGAGGATATTATCATCAAAAATACTATCTTGAAGGTGGTTGTTAGTTGTTATAGGAGCAGTTGCAAGTTGGTCAGCAATGATTTATCTTTTGACAATTTTTTTCCTAATAATGCAAAGATCAAATTACATGAGAAGGACCATCCACTTTCAAATTCTATCTCTAAGAATCAAGGATCTGGATAAGTTGTGATGGAGTGGATCAGAATGAAAGATAATGTAAATTATTTGATAAAGCATATAATGTCAGAGATTTTTAGCAACAAAATATATGGAGAGGTAATCATGTTCTACTTTTGTACAAAATTTTTCATAGTTAATGAGGCCTTGACTGATATTATAGATGACATATTATTTTTTGGTACCATCTTGTTGGGAAAGCATTTCCCTAACTAATAAGAGTGTGGAATAAGTATATAATATTAAGGGACGATCAATAGAAAGTGGATAAAGTGTGGTTGGATAAACCAAAGATTCTTCCATATTTTTAAATATTATTATTATTGGTAGACATGTTTTAGTCATAAAAATTGTGATGACTTTTTCATTTCCATGATTTTAACAAGGCGGAAGTTTCCACAGTTTATGTTTTCAACCTAGTTCAATCAGAACACTATTGTGGTGTTGGCTGATTTTTCTTGAAGAATGATAAAAAGTGTGTTAAATTTAGCATTAAAATGATATTTTATTAATTAAAATTGAATATTATGATCTGTTATACCATTGGATTTGGATGAAAATATCAAATTCAAAAAATTTGAGTTGATATGACACTCTTGTGGTTAGTGGTATGAAGCTAAGTTAAATATATCAATAAGAATATGTTGCTCATTATTGGGCAAGGTTGTTTTCAATGCTAACTCATCATTAGATGGTGTAAAAATAAGCTACCATGAAGTAAAATTTGTCTAGTATAAGTAAATAGTTGTTTACGTTTGTTGGTTGCATATACTAGTTTGGTTGACTAATTTGCAACTATGATGTAGTCTAAAGCTAAAATGGGTGATTATAAAGAACTAATTGGTCCTATGAATTAGACTTTTATGTAAAATCAGTAAGGTCATACTTGTTGAAGTACATACATGTGTTGGCATGTAAGTGCAAACATGTTATGGATAAGGTAATATTTTTTGTGTATACTAGAAAGGGATATTTTAGAATAAATATTTATGATTTGTTTAAAAGCATGACTAGAATGTATATTGATTTTATGTTCATAAAGAACAACTTGAAGTCCTAATCAAGTGATGCTAAAAATTCTAGGTACCCACTTAAATTTTTGAAATATTGATAAATTTAGGTCAATCCCCTCATATGTTTGATTATTAGATGGTGGGATTGGTATCCCTGGACCATCATGAGCTCATAAGAAATGGAGAACATGCTATAAACTTTGGGGTTGCATGTGAATGCCTATAATAGTGTATCTAGTGTTTAATCTAGTTTGTGTGGGATGTTGCATTAACCCATGAATGGTTAAATATTGAAAGACAAGTAACCATAATGATATGGTTTACTTTATTTTGATGACGATATGTGATGAATGTTGATATGATTAAGTGTAAGGTACTGTTAACTATTTTGACCACAATTCAAAATGGTTCAACCCCCTATAGTGAAAACAATGATATAAGGGTCTATTATAATGTTATATGGTGTATTGTAGTTCATTTTATGTCATTTAATGTCATATTAGCATTGGTCATAGTCTAATTTAGTCTTTATGTCATTTTGAGTCACTTGAGGGTCATATATGGGTTACTAAATTAAGTGGTACAATTTTATTAGGTATATAAGTGTTATAATATCTCTTCCAACATCTCTCATGTTATTCCCTATTATATTCCTTGTGAATAATGTCATTACTAATATAAACTTGCAAGTGTTAACTAAAAATCAAGAAAACAATTGAGAAAGAAGGAGTTTTTATAGTTGTATGACCCATGAAGAGAGTGGCACATGGAAATATCTTGTGGTATGGATATTAAACTTACTTGGAATAATATATAATCATTAAATTCTTTTTAAGGTCCAAAATTGGGCTAAAGCCATTTTATCTCTCCATCACTCCACTAGGCAAGCAAAACTAGTCAGCAGGTTTATTCTCGATAGAGCCAAGAGGAAGACTTCCAGGTCAAATACTCCTAGTGATGGATAGAAAACTTTTCCATATTAATTTTCATGTTTTTATTTCAAGGATTATTTTCATATACTTTATGATCCATCCTTAATAAGTTGATTGTTCATTTATGTATTTTGTTTCACACACCCTACAAATTTTGCTCTTGTATGAGCTAGTCCTAATTATCTAGTTGATAATTTTGCTTCTATAGGACATGGAATCCACCATACCATGCTCACCATCTTTGGATCCATGTTCTAATATTATTTCATTAGCTAAATAGTTTAGGTTTTAGGTTGATGTCACTTTTAGACTTGCAGTCAATTTTCAACACTTGCAAAAGGTCTCATTCTCTACAATGAAACCAAACCAATGTGATATGATGTTTTATGAATATAAAATTTCATGATAATCCTATTCTTATAAATTTAAATATCTAAAGATAACATCATGGAAGTTGCAATCAAAAATGCTCCACATAGTCAATTTCTTGTAGGTTCCATCTTTAGTTATGGTGTATGAAGGACTTGATCAAGCTCATGGAGGTGTAATGAAGTTTGTAAGGAGGTTTAGCACGTTTTTATAGCATAAAAAATTAAAAAATCATGAGGATATTCTCTCAAGTATTATATGACAAACTATGATAACCAATACCTCTATGCACATAGGCATACTCCATTAATATGCACCTATAGGTGCCATAGAGGAGTCAATCATGTTGGATCAAATTAATTATATGTAATTGATTATTTTATGGTTGAAATTTTCTTTTTTAAATGTGAGAAGGTCCAAGATAGACCATAAAGTTAGATTCCATTAACACTGCCCATATTCACAATCATTACTTATACACAGAGATGTCCACATACAAGTAGTCCCACAAAGATATAGAAATGTCGTATGGTGGATGATAAAACTTGTTTTTATTCATTAATCATGTTTTAATAAGATTTATATTCCTTTAGGGTATAATTTAAGGTCATATATATGTACATTCCACACTCTAACTTCACTATCTTATGTATTATTGTGTGCATCTAAAGGCAACCACAAAGATATGAGAATGTCTCATAGAGGAGATATGACATGATTTAAAACCTTATTGAGGTAATATAGAGTTGTAAATACCATCATAGTCATGTTTTAAGCATTGGGATAGCAAGAAAGTTGTAAGAAGTCATGTTTAAGTGAAGGACTAAGCTTTAGGGATGTTTCCATAAAGCACTAAAATAGATCCCTCAATGCTTTTGGAGTTAATATATAACAATGTTGTATAGATTTTTGATCAATAAAAATGATCATACCTTTTATAAATATCATAGTGGAAGAGCCTTTAAAAAATAAAGAGGATGTGTGACTAGATGAAAGTAGTGTTTGAAGGCCTCCAATATTGATATTTGTTCATTGAAGTTTGGCAATGATGTCTACAAGATTTGAGTTCTAAATGACCTCTACACCTAAGGTTTAATTATAGAGACATAAATTCATGATTAAGTTATATTATTATGTTGATAAACACATAAATTATTCAAATGTCATAAAAAAATCTAAAAATATAGGGTTTTGACCCCATCAACACCTACAAGTGTGTTTTACCCTAAAACTACAGTTGATTGTAATGTCCTATATCATCCATGAGGTGAGTCTAGACATGGAAACACCAAAACTTGATAGTGAAATATGAATTAAATGAACTCAATGGGATTAAATTTTGAGAAACATAGGTTCTAATAAGTTGAAGGATCACCTATAAGATCCTTTTTTTCTCAACACAATCAACTGTAGCTGACTATAGTGGACATTGAGCAAAAGTGTGGTGTTATGAGTGTTGGCATAGTATGAACATGATGTAGATAGTTACAAACCACTATAAAATAAAATTTTAAGTCTTAAATAAGTTATTAAACATTTTTTATATGTATAATCATGCAATGGGAATCTAGAAGAGTCCTCTTCTAAGCAAGAAAAATAGAAACATAGTCAGCACCTCTATCAAGTCAAATGTGAGGTATGCAAAAAGGGAGTTGACAAAGAAAAAAGATTTTTTTTCATGTTTTATAAATTATTTAAGGTGTTATACATAATTTTATAGTCCCAAAATAATATAAAAAATCAAATATATACTCCAACAATAGAACTATAGTCATACTTGATACCCTACATACAGTCAGTCATTTGATAGTCTACCTTTTGGGTTTGATGGTGTTTAGAGGGTATAATGATTTTATAAAGATATAAAAGTTTTAATATAGAATCCCTATCACTTGTATAATTCAACCATATGTTCACTTTGTATGGAACAATCGGGTAAGTGTCCTCTATGTTGTCTTAAATAGAGGGCACTCCCCAATGGTGAAATCTTATAGATTGGTCATGAAATGGAAAAGAAGGAAGGTTGAGGGTTGATAAAACATTATAACATAGTTAAACCCTCACATGTATTGGAAACATTCCATAATGTCCTAGACTCATAAGTATATACGTAGACCTACTTGGTTTAGATTAGCCTTATTGCCCATTTGGGGGTCTGATAGCACTTTTGACATTACAGTAACATTTCAACCTATTTTTAAATGTTTATATGGATGTATTAGATGTTTTAAATATGTTAGAGTGTAAAAAAAACCATAGGGAATCCATTTATTGGTTTAGACCAATATTAGGCCTACACAAAATGGTAGACAAAACTCGAGAGGCTCATTTGAGATGCTCATACCTACTTAAATGTTGTGCATGGGATTTTAAGGAGTTAGGGGATGTTAAAGGAGGTATTGAACAATAAATTAATATAATTTATTGGAGAATTAGATGTCAAACCTAAATGAAACATCCTTAGAGGGTAAAAGTATTCTAAACCCTCTAAAACCCTTGGTAGTAATCTAATTGGGAAGATGAAGCAAGAGTTGCATCTAGATGGAATAGAATGGATTGAGATACTATTGGAGGTTGTATAGTACTCTACAAGTATTTTCCCATAAACTTGAGTTGTACCCTACCTGTACGAACATGGTGTAAAAGGGCTTTACTTTTCTATGTTTTATGTTGTGTAGGTACAAAAGGGTTTTAAGAGATGTGATACACTTTGGGAGAAAGAATAGTACTTAACCTAACTCACCATATTTATTTGTTTCCTTATTTAATTTCTTATTTGATTCTACTAATACCTCCATTTCAGCCAGTCTAGGATGACATAGTGGACACGCTAGTGAGAGAGTGAAAACTTCAAGTGGGATTATTTTTAAGGTCTTCCTAAGGAATATAATTCCATGAGGTGTAATCATAGGTTTAATACACTCATATATACAAATCATATTATAAAACTAAATCTATTTTTGTTTCCAAGTTTGAAGGGTGAGTGAAAGAAGAGTTATTTGGACTATAGGTAGTGATAACTTACCTCCAAAAGAATCTTTATGATTAGGGATGTAACCAATGCATTTTAGATAATGTATACAACCCATTCTCCTCATTTAAATAATCACATCTATCCCTATTTATTTTTGGGACATTTCAAGAAGTCCAAATGATGAAGGTAGTTTTTTTAGCAAGAAATGAGGAGTTCTACACCACATTTCAATATTTTCATGTTTTGAGGGACATTTGTCCAAGTATACCTTTTATGGTATATTTAATATTAATCTTTCCTACATTTTTAACACTTTTTATTAAATTATGCATGTCTTAGTGACTCTTGGACTTCTTTTTCTCACATCTCTCTCCAATTCTATAAGTAGTAGCCATTTTGGCTCTTGTAGACTAATTCCAAACCATGTATAGTGAATCCTTACTTATTTTGACATTGTAATTTTACTTATAACAGTAAATAAAATATATTTTGAGTTCATATCTCATATTATCAAAGTGTGTGAAGATATTTATAGTGTATAGTTAAGAGGTATCTATCTATCCTTGTTTTCTCTCAATCCTTTCATGTTTGATGCAAGTGACTTCACTATATCAGGTCATATGAAGTGTTGTTAAGTATATGGATCTATTATCAAGTGTAAAATGAGCCATTAATATCTAAAACTGATATATGGTTTCACTTACCTTGGATAGTCTTCATGTACATAACCTTTGTATTGAAATACTAATGCCGGAGCATTCTAGGACTTTTAAACTAGTGTTTTAGGCCTTGTTTCTTAGTGAAAGAAGTATCATAGTCTTGTGGAAACCCTCTAGTGTATCACCCCCTTATATTATTTTATTTTCATTAAAATTTATATCTTTTTTCCCACAAGCAAATAATTAGTTAGGTGATAAGCACTTCAAGGCATATTCAGGGAGTAAGCCCTTAAACCTAGAGGTCTACTTCTACCTATAGGTAAACACACATACCTAGAAGCATTCCCATGTTGCCCAACTCTAGAGGATTCTTTAAAACCCTCCTATAGGATTCAAGATTTGTGATAATAGTTTTGTCATGCCCAGGGGGACTAAAGTCCAAGAGAGTGGAAATATTGTTGGTGTGTCTTTCCTATAATCAACTTTTGGAAACAAGCAAGATAGCACTAATGGTGAATCCAAATGAAAAATTATGGTTGTAATAATCCCAAGTATCTTTTATTGAATTTTTTTATTATTAATTTCATCTCATTTAACATATGAGGTTGATATTAATAGCTATGGTGAATACCCCTATCATGAACCTCCCTATCAACCTTGTTATGAACTATATTATACCCCTTAACTGTCATATCAAAATGGATATCAATCCTATAATCAATGGAATCCCTATAGTCTTCCATTTCCCTCTCCATATATACATCATGTTGTTGGATATTGTTTCTATTCAAGATTTTGCTTTTCAGAGTATAAAGAAAGAAACTAGAAGAAAGTAAAGGACAAGGCTTGGAAGTACCTGGACATAAGATTGCGCACCGTAAATCCAGACGTTCGTGGGCACTCCTCTTTGGCTGTGGAGGAATGACACCTGCAAGAAAAAGGGAAACTAGGACAAGAAAAACATTAGACAGATAGGCAGTGGGTTGCCAAGTAAAGGCTTGTTCCCAGAAGTGTAAAAACTTCCTTAAGGGAGGTCAACCCACTGTTTTGATAAGATAATGACTGTTAAAAGACAGAATGACAGAATACAGAAGTGACAAAAAGATTAAAAATGAAAGAAGAAAACAAAATGATTACCTGAATGAAGGAGTAGGCTGAAGACAGTCGCCGAGGTCGGTAATGTTGCCGGCGTCGGTTATCTGACCTGCCGTCATCAGCTATCCTGCCGACGTCGGTTGGGGAAGTGACCGGCGTCGGTTGGGGTTGCGGCCTGTAGTCGGGCTTGAGCAGGGTCTGGTCTGAGTCTTGGTCTGTGGTCTGTCCGTGGACGGGTTGGACGTTGATGGACGGGTCTGGGTCTTGGTCTGTGGTCTGGGGATGGTCCCAAGCAGGGATACAGGGGAGAGGAAGATTCACAGAGGAAAGGGAAGAGGGGGATTCACAGAAGAAGGGACCTGAGAAGGCTTTGCAGCCTCTCAGGGGAAGGGACAAAGGGAGAGACACAGAGGTTAACAGAAAACAGATGATTAAACTAAAGAAAATAAAATAAAAACCAGACTAACTTACCTTTAGCCTGCTGAAAGAAGAAGATGGAGATGTTGCTGGAGCCACTGAAGAGTTGCTGCAAGGAGAAAATACTGATCCAAGGCCTGCTTCACCTATTGCTGTTGCTGCACGAGGTTAAGACAGAGGAGAAATAAGAGCCAAAGCGCCAAGAGGAGTTGTTTGCGAGCTCAAGAGTCCAGGGGGTGCAACGGATGCAGGAGGGGATAATGAAGGCTGTCGACACCAGCAGTTTCGCCGACGTCGGCCGAAGGGTCGCCGATGTCGGCGGTCGCAGGATGGGCACAGAGGCTAAAAATAGCCTCTGCCCATTCTTGCACGCCGCCGAGCGAGGGGTCATGGGCAGAACGGTCGCAAGGTTGCCAAAATGGACGAGGGGGGATATAATGGTGAGATTTGGGCTAATAAATGCTAGGGGAAGGTGGAGGGATTCAAGGGAGGATCCAAGGAGGCAAGGGTAGGGTGGAAAAGGGGCCTCAATTAATTAAAAGATGTTAATTTCTAATTAATAAGACCTAGGTGGGTTAGGGACCAAGGAGGACTAGGAGGGAGAAAGGACCAAGGGGGAGAACCAAGGTGCAGACACGTTTGCGGTGTCTACATTTGCCCCTTTTTGTCTTGTTGGTTGTTCTAGACGAACTGCAAGACAAAAATAGGAGTTGGTTACCCTAGAAAAAGGATGAGGTGTTCCCCCCTCAAAGCGATAGTCGAGAGAAGGGAACCGAAGATCGAGTGTCAATTTGATAAAGAAATGGATAGAAAAGAGTGAGTGAAAACGCTGCCATAGTCATGATTGCGCGTAGTCCACTTCACGAGAGGGTCAGGTCAAATTTTCGCATGGTCAAGGGTCAAGGAGTGCCAAAATTGAAGTAACCAGGCCCCAGCATTTAGTCGTCTGCTGATCGGGTCACTCAATCTAAGCTGAAGCTCCAAATGGTCATCGTGTCCCAGGTATCCAAGGCTCAGGAAGTGCTCCCAGAAACACGAAAAAGGCCACAAGTAGTAGGGATCAACTGGCTCGTGATCCTACACTTGTGAAGGGTCAAAAATAGTCTGCGAACAATTCTGCTAACCAGTCGTGGAATAGCATACACGCAAAAACAACCAAGGCAACATTGTCTTGGAAGAAGGTCAAAGAAGAAGGAGATAGGCATGGTCGCCAATGGTCATTGGTCAAGAGGATGGATGGACGAAAGGATGCGGCTGAGCTAACCCCAGAAGACCCCATGTCAACTGAGTGCTGCCTACATAGCCCTGGTGACAGGGCCTCAGGCCGATGTAGTTCTCCCTAAAAGGGAGGGAGGGTCAGAGGGATTGATTGGTCTTGGTCAAAGTCGAATGAGTGGTCGTGGACAAAGGTCTTGGTCAAAGGGTCTTGGTCAAAGGTGACGAAGTTGGGCATGATAAGAGTCAAAGAAGAGAAGGTTTGTCCATCATAGAGATGAACAAATGGGGGTGGTCGAGCTAACCTCAGAAGATGTGGTATCTGAGTGCTGCCTACATAGCCCTTGTCCTAGGGCCTCAGACCAATGTAGTTCGGACAAAGAGGGTCAAAATGGTCGATGATGAGATTGGTCATGTGTTGAAATGATGAGGCTAAGATGAGGATAAAAGGATGCTACAGATGGTGTATTCTGTAGGAGTGGTTGAGAGTCTTTCATCTCTAGCAAGTTTCCATAGTCGCGATGGATGTATGCTAAAAATGAATAAAGGGTCTATTTATGCTTCAGCAAGTATTGGTTTATGCTTAACATAAATTGGGTCTGGTCGATAGTTTCCATGTGTATTGGTGTCCATGGGAACTATGCGAAATGGACAAGGATGATGCCTGATGTCATGTTGAAAATGTCGAGGCTGGAGTGAAAAAGTGTTGAAGTTGACTTGGTTTAAGGATGAGTCGACAAGAGACGTGGCCAAAGCGTGACCAAAGTGCAGAGAAAAGATGAAAAGCAAATTGCTCTTTCATTGACAAGGACCAGAAAGGAAGCACAGATAGGGGTGATTAGAACCAAAGCCCCATTCATGCATTACGTCGTTGACCAGTGTTGAGTTAGAACGGTAATCGAATCACTTTTGACATTAAAGTGAGCTCGAAGTCCCTTGAGTCGGTGATAGGAGGAGGATAGGGTAACCCAGTGTAAGAGCAGGAATAACCTTGCCCCTTTTATAGGAGACCCTGAGACAACTACAAGCCAATATCCGTGACTCGTTTTTTTTTTTTTTTTTTTTTTTTTTTTTGGCGCAGACTGATCGATGCGGGAAGCCTGCATAGAGATGTCATTTGATGTAATGGTCATGTTGTGAAGCTGATCGATGCGGGAAGCTTCTAAAATAGTTGTTGTTTATTGCCAGAGTAGTCATAGCCATCCTTCGAGGGAGTGGTCTATATTTTTGCTTGATAATGTTTGATAAGTTGGCCTAGCTGTCCTTCAAGGGATCAGTCTAGTAATACAGCAATGATAGTACAACTGTCCTTCGAGGGATCAGTCTATCTTTTTGATTTGACTTGATTTAGTGACCATGGATATGTTTTGACATCTTGACTTGGATATATTGATAGAAATGAGAGTCACGGACAAGACTGTAGAAGCTCAAGGACGCCCCTTTTATTAGGACAAAGCATCACTGCATCCTAAAAGGGTTGTAAAGGACTTGTTAAAGGGGAATAAGGTTGAAAGGAATGAGGATTAAGAGGATGAGGATTGCTCAAGGGACGAGCTCAAGTTACGTGCCAAGTAGACGAGTACTCGACTAGCAGAAGAAAGGTCGAAGATGCAACGCATTAAGAGGCTCAGGTTCTGGCCGTCCGTCAAGGGAAGACAGACGATAAGTCCCTGACCCATACTTGTGCGTGATGATAAAAGGTCCAAGCCAATTGGGGGCGAATTTGCCTCGTTTACTTCGCTCCATATCAGTCACGTGCTGATTCTCTTTGAGGACGAGGTCTCTGATGTTGAAATCTTGTTCTCGCAGATTTTTGTCGTAGGCCCGCTTTATGCGACTTTGGTAGACATGGAGATGATTAAGGGCAGCCAGACGGCGCTCATCGAGTAACTCAAGTTGAGCTAGGCGATCTTGACGAAAGTCATCGTTGGAGAGAATGTCATGCAGGGAGATACGAAGAGACGGGATTTGTACTTCGAGAGGTAAGACAGCCTCTGTTCCGTACACAAGAGAAAAGGGAGTAGCACCCATAGCGGTTCGGATGCTAGTGCGGTAGGCCCACAAAGCGAAGGGGATATGAACATGCCAATCCCTTCCTGTATTGTCGACCACCTTCATGAGAATTTTGGTGAGAATTTTGTTGGAAGCCTCGGCCTGCCCATTTGCTTGTGGGTAGTAAGGCGAAGAAAAGCTGAGTTTGATGCCAAATGAGTCGCATAGTTTTTGGACAGTCTTGTTTTTGAAGGACTTGCCATTGTCGGTGATGATTTTGTGAGGGACACCAAAACGACAGATGATGTGGCTGCTGATGAAGTCAACAATTTTGTCGGCTTTTGTGGAGATAAGAGGAACGGCTTCCACCCACTTGGTGAAATACTCAGTGGCAGTGATGATGGACTGATGACGAAGAGACGAGTGAGGGTTGATCTCACCGATGAGATCCAAGCCCCACTGAGAGAAAGGCCAAAAATCCTGAGCGACTTGCAAGGCGTGGCTGGGAAGATGAAGCAGGTTAGAGTGCTGCTGACACTTGATGCAACGCCGAACATAATCGCTATAGTCTTGATGAAGGGTGGGCCAATAATAACCCAGGCGAAGGAGGCGCTTGGCAACCGAGTTTCCACTGAAGTGTCCACCACAAATCCCATCGTGGACTTGCTTTACGGCATGAGAAGCTTCAGCGGAGGTTAGACAGCGAAGAAGGAGACCGTCGAAGCCTCGCTTATAGAGAAGGCCCCCTAGCATGGTATAGCGAGCTGTGCGCTTGATGAAAGCTCGCCGCGCATTGCTAGAGAGGTTGGGAGGAGTGACAGAAAGAGACAAGTAGTCCACAAGTTGCTTATACCAGTCATCTTGTGGGCTAGAATTGATAGTGTTGATATGGTCGATGTGAGGAGAGATGTATGAAGGCAAAGGTATGCGATGCACTATGACAAAAAGGCGAGATGATGATGATGAAGACGGGATATGCGAAGCAAGAGAAGCCATGGTGCCGGCAAACTTGTTCGTAGAGCGTGGAACAGTCTGCAAGAGGTAATGGTCGAAAGATGCCAAAAGAGTGCCAGCACGATTCTTATACCTCTGTAAAACTTCATTTTTACAGAGATACGAACCGTTAACCTGATTAACGACGAGCTGCGAGTCGCCGAAGATGTTGATAGACTTGATGTGGAGAGAAAGGGCAGTCTGAAGTCCCAAAATTAAGGCCTCGTATTCAGCCATATTATTGGTACAATCGAAGTCAAGCTTGAAAGATAGAGGCATGGGCTCCCCGTCGAGTGGGATGAGGATGATCCCCGTACCCCCACCGAGTTGACATTTGGATCCGTCAAAGAACATAGTCATCTGGTAGACAGTGTCATCGGTGGAAAGGGTAGCGATAGACTCGTCAGGGAACTCGCAGTGCGAAGGTTGGTTGTCGGGAAGAGGGGCATCTGCCAGTTGGTCAGCGATGGTTGCCCCTTGATAGATTTCTGTTGGATGAAGACGAAGTCAAACTCCGCAAGCAGCATGAGCCACCGAGCCATACGTTGATTCTGATATGGCTTGGAGTGCATGTACTTGAGAGGGTCGGTGTGAGTGACGACAAAGGTTTTGTGGTTGAGAAGATAGTGGCGAAGCTTGGTAGCGGAAAAGACTAATGCCAAACAGAGTTTCTCGGTATGAGTATACCGAGTTTCATAGTCGACCAGTGTTCAGCTGATGTAGTAAACCGCTTGCTCACGATGATGCTCGTCTCGGTGCGCGATCATGGCACCTAACGAATGGTTGGTAGCAGAGATATAAAGGTAGAAGGGTTGGTCGTCCTTAGGTGGAATGAGGACTGGTGGAGAGACCAGATAGCCTTTGAGGGCTTCAAAAGCCTCTTGACAGCCTTTATCCCAATTAAAGGAGACGTCTTTCTTAAGAAGGTGATGAAAAGGTTGGCAGCGGTCTGAAAGCTGCGAGATGAAACGGTGAATGGACTGGAGCTTCCCTTGGAGACTGCGAAGCTGCTTGAGATTGGCCGGGGGTGGCATTTCAAGAATAGCGCGGATCTTGGCGGGATCTATCTCGATACCACGGAAGGAAACGATGAAGCTGAGAAGTTTGCCTGAGAGGACCCCAAAGACACACTTCTTGGGGTTGAGGCGGACATTGTATTGAAGAAGACGAGAGAAGATGATTGTGAGAATGGTCAAGTGGTCGCGGCGGAGCTTGGACTTGCCGAGAAGGTCATCCACATAGTCCTCCATGATTTTGTGGAGGAGATCGTGGAAAATGTAGGTCATGGCGCGCTGATAAGTGGCACCAGCATTTTTTAGGCCAAAAGGCATGACTCGATAGCAGAAAGTCCCCCATGGGGTGATAAAGGTAGTCTTGTGCTGGTCTTCCGGTGCGATCAGGATTTGATTATACCCTGAAAACCCGTCCATAAGAGATAGCATCTCATGGCCGGCCGTAAGATCAACAAGCTGGTCAATGTTAGGAAGAGGAAAGTCGTCTTTAGGACAGGCTAGGTTAAGGTCGCGATAGTCCGTGCAGATCTGAATTCCCCCAGTTGCTTTAGTAACTGGGACAATGTTAGAGACCCACTGTGGATAATCGATGGGTTGGATGAAGGAGACAGAAAGAAGGCGCTGAAGCTCCTCTTTGAAAAGAAGCGCAACGCGAGGGTGCATCTTTCGAAGCTTCTGCCTAACAGGCTTAGCCTCTGGTTTGGTGACAATGTTATGGGTAGCAATGGTAGGGTCGATGCCAGGCATGTCGCTGTAAGTCCAAGCAAAGGCCTTGCTATGGTTGGAAAGGAATTGGGCATAGTCAAGCTGCTCCTGAGCGTCTAAAGATTGGCCAATCTTTAAGATGTGAGGAACATCAGAAGAAGAAGGGAGGTTGATGTCAATGGTGGATTCATTTAACATAACCTGGGTCTCGGAAGGGAGGAAACGCTGGACGAAAGAGTCATCAGCACCCATGTAGGAAAGGATGGCGTCATCGTCAACGCAGTGGACAGTGTGAATGGTTGCCGACTCATCCTCTACCATGCTAGGAAAGATGAGAGGGAGAGACCTGGGCACCCCATTGAGCTGATAAGTCAGGGGTTCCAGGCGGATGGTGTTTATGGAAAAAAAAACTAGGAGGGATGGAAACCACCGACTCCGTAGGTGACGAAGGAGAAAGGGGCGAGTCTGGAAGAGATTGGTCAGTGGTTGGTTCGGGACAAAGGTCGGGAGGAGCCTGAGTGGGATCATGATATCCCAGGCCATAGCGTTTCTTAGCATCGTGATCACTGAGCAGCTCGATGGGCTGATGGGAGCCCTGCTCATAACGTCCGAAACCAAAACCCTTCCATGCACACCTGTGAAGGTAAGTGTGTGCAAAGGCAGGGTTGCCAAGAAACGAGAAATCAGATGTGAAAGGTTGGGGTGAAGAGAGGGAAGCGCCGTAGGTAGGAGCTTGATTAAGCCCCCCATAGACAAAGTTGGTTCGGAAGTGAGGAGGACCATAAGGCATGACCGTCCCGATCCGAGGGTCATAATTAGGACTAAGGTGAAGGCGTCCATACTCTTGCGGAGTTTGGAACATGTCGAGGGTCAACAAGCGATATTCCCCAAGCGATAGTCGTTGGAAGATGTCTTCCATGGGGTCTTTGGTCGGCGCTTGAAGAGGAGGGGTGAGGGCAACCGCCGATTACGAACTGGTCGAAGCTTCTGTAGATGGAGGCGGTGCCAGAGTGGATGACTTGATGGGGATGAGGACGTCGTTAGGACGATAGGTGGTGTTGTAAGTCTTGAAGGGTGAAGGGTCAGCGGGAATGGTGTGGACTTGCCCGTCATGCTCGAACTTCACACAACGGTGCAGGGTGGAGGGTATACAGGCCATGGCACGGATCCAAGGTCAGCCCAGTAGAAGGTTATATTGAAACTCTCCTTCGATGATATAGAAGAGCTCCGGGACTGTGCGTGGGCCTACGCGAATGTGGAGGATGACTGTGCCAATGGTCATGGCTGTGGTGTCATTGAAAGAGCGTAAGATAGCATCAGTTTTAGAGACGCAGTTCTAAGGAAGAGCCAGCTGATCAAAGGCGTGGGTAGAGATTATGTTGATGCTAGCGCCGCTGTCGATCATAACTCGTTTCGCTGTCGATCATAACTCGTTTAATGCGTGTCCGATCAACATAGGCAGTGATGAAGAGGGCGGCATCCTGATCTTCCGTGTTAGATGTGGGAATCTCAGAATCGCTGAATGTGATGGAAGCGACAGGAGACAAGGAATGGACGAGGGCAGCGAGTGGTTGGGGGTCCTCGGGTCAGACCTCCGCTGCCTGCAAGGCTTGGATAAGGGCTTGACGGTGCTGAGGCGAGGTTTGGATAAGGTCGTAAAGAGACATCTTCACAGGTGTCTGGTGAAGCTGCTTCATCATGGAGTCATGGATTGGCCCAGAAGAGGAAGACGAAGAAGGTTGGGACACACCAAGGATAGAGATTTTAGGCTTGGGCGCAAGGGGTGGCTGGACGAAGGGATAGGTCCAAGGAATGGCAGCTTTTTCCTTGGCCTTGTCCTTTTGTGATCTAGTGGTTATACGGACAGCATTGATTTCGAAAATGGGAGGTGAAGAAGGGGTCATGTCTTGCTGGTGAGATGTTGACGTGTTTGAAGAAGTTGGACAGGAAGGAGTCGGGGGCTGGTCAAGAGTGTCCTCAAGGAGAAGAGTGTCTTTCTCCATGTGGCGGCGAATGACAGCCTTGAGGGCATAGCAAGTCTCGGTGTCGTGTCCTGGTGTACGATGATATAAACAAATTTTCGTATCGTCGAACCAGGAGGGCTTGGACCCGAGAGGTTGGAAAGGCTTGATGGGCGGAAGAGTTATGTCAGAAGTCTGGAGAAGTCAGCGCAATATCGACGAGTATGAGCCTAATAGAGGGTCCGTGCTATTTGATATGCGCGAGGTCGGTGACTTTTGCTTAGGCGAGGTTAGAAGAGGTTTCCGTACCACCTTATGGGTTGATGGCGCGGTGATAGATGGAGACGGCTCTTTCTTGACGATTGATGCCGCCTTTTTAGGAGAGGGACGATTAGAGGTAGGCAGAGGAAGCAAAGGAGGCAACGAGTTTTGGTTGAAGGTCGGAGTGGGAAGGATGCTAGCCAAGGTTGAAGGATGGGGGCCCAAAATGGATGGCAATGGTGACGGAGAAGGAGGCGTTCGTTTCTGCGGTCTGGCAGTCTTCTTTGCCTTGGTCGGAAGACTGCTACTGGTCGAGGTTTGGCCTAAGTCCACCTTCACTTGCGGGTGAGTGAGGGAGGAGATAGGATGAACGCCAAATGACTTGATGGGTTTGGACGAGATAGATGCAGGCTTCGGTTTGGACGGGTTTGGTTGAGGTTTAAGAGTCTAGTCTTTGTCAAGAGTCTGACGAGATTCTGCCTTAGGAGGATTAGCGGCATGTGATGAGAGGGCGCGGGTATGTTGAAGGGCTGTAAGTCGCTCCCACAACACCTAAGGCGTCACTTTCCTCGAAGGGAGAAGTTCAATCTTCTCCACTAACCGGGAAAATGGCTGAGAGGAAGATGTTGATGGTTGCGAATTGAAGACGAGATGGGAGTAGTGGTCTTGGACACATGATGTGGTGAAGTCATGACAGATGAAGATGAAGGCGAGACAGGTTCTTCCCTGGGTGGGGAAGAAACCAGGGAGCGAGGCTCCTCCAGCGGGTAAAGGGCAGGGATGACAGTGCCCTCCACTTGCGGCTGAGGAGTAGGAAGGGTCGGGTCCTCCAAAGGCTGCAGAAAGGAGGATGGCGAGACTGAAGGTACTGACAAGGCCGAAGCGTCCTCCAAAATGAGAGAGGTCAATGGAGAACTAGCCGGGGAGAGAGGCTCGTCCACATGTGACAGACTGATAGATGGACTAACCTCAAGAGGTTGGTTGGGGACGAAAGGAGAGACCGTATTGACTGTCTGAATATTGTGCTCATGATTATCGTCAATTAAGGTCTGGACATGGTTCTGAGCTGGCGGATGATTGGGGAAAGGTTGTTTGAAGATGTCAATGGCCTGATTAGGGGGTGCATTAGGATTGTCTAAGATGAGATCCCCCTTCTCAAGCATGTCTTGTATTATGTTCTTAAAGGTCTTGCATTTCTCCGTGTCATGGCCCTTAACACGGTGAAAGCTGCAGAAGTCTTGCTCCCTATACCACGCAGGGATGGCGTGTGAGGGATCGAATTGCGAAGGAGGTCGGGCTTGAGGGAGATTGAGGATTCCCTGTTTAAGAAGCTTTTCCAGCACAGACGCATATGATTCTCCAAGGGGAGTATATCGTCGCTGCAAGTATCTTTGCTGGAATTGCCGAGTAGCGCTCTGAGATGTAGAGGGCTCAGGCTGATTGGACGAAGAAGATGAAGGTCTGACAACCACGGCATTAGTTGAAGCCTTGGATTTAGAATTGGATGATGATGGCTTGGCAGAAGAAGAGTCATTGGTCTTAGAGCTGGGATTCTTACTCCGCAGCTTGACTTTGTTCTCCTCGATGGCACACAACTCTAGTTTGCGGGCCATCGTGAAGGCCTCGTCAAAAGTGCGGAAGGTTTGAACCCTCAGAGTGGAAGAGATATGTCGGGCACAGGCTTGAGAAAAGAGTTCAATAAGCTCGGCCTGGGGCAAGGAAAAGGAGAGTTGGTTGATAAGGCCTCTCCATCGAGCCACGAAGTCGGCTATGGACTCGTCCTCGAATTGCCGAATAGAATAGAGGTCCGTGATTGAGACTTTCTTGGTTATGTTAATAGAAAAGTGATCGAGGAATAGCTGAGCCAATTGCGTGAATGAGAAGAGAGAATGACTAGGAAGGGAGCTGTACCAGTCAAGTGCAGCACCCGAGAGAGACATAGGAAACGTGCGTAAAAGTAACGCATCGTCATGGCCAATGAGGTAGCAAGCGTGTCTGAATGCCCGCAAATGTTGTTGTGGGTCTTCCTTGTTTTGAAAACGAGAAAACTTCAGAAGCTCCCACTGGCTAGGATATGGTCTGATTGGGACAGAAGGATGGATGGGCTGGTTACAGATCTGCTCATATGAAAGAGTGTTGCGCGAGCCGGAAACAGAGGTCTCAAGACTGGTCATCTTGTCCATCAGCATCTTGATGATGTCTGCCAACGGATTGACGGGTTGCGCGCCCCCTAGGTTGTAGGGCACTTGGAAGAGGTTAGAGGAGGCGTGCGACATAGTCGGTTGTATAATATACGGATGACTAATCGCAGGGGCAGAAGTGAAGGCTAAAGGTGGTTGGTTAGAAGACATAGCTGGGCCCGTTGTTGCCACGAGAGGTTGAACTGTGGTAACGGGGGCCAAGGGATAAGAAACCACCCTGGTGTTGATAGGGGCCAGGGTAGGCGGAATAGAGACGACAAGGTTTTGAAATGGAGTGGATAGAGGTTGAGCGGGTTGAGGTTGACAAGGGGCCGGCACCCCGGTGGAAGTGGGCCCAATGATAGAAGGAGAGGCCACACCTGGAGGATTGGTCAAAGTCTGGTCAGTGGTCAAAGCGATGGCTTGAGTGTCTGAAGGTTGAACTATGGATGTTGTTGATACAGCTGTAGTCGCGACAAGGGAGGTCGGCATTTCGTAGATCGGATTGCCCAAGGAGTCCCGCGTTCGGCTATGTGCGAGATAATGTTGCAAAGCCTTGACATTGAGGTCCAAGAATCGCTCAAAGTCTTGGTCCCCTTCTTGGACAATGGGAGTCTGCGGCGGGGTTATACGGACAGGAGTTCTTTCGGTCTCTGAGTTGAACTCCATTGTAGGCTTGGTCGCGGATGGGGTGGATGGAAGCGATTGATGGCAGGCGTGGTCGACAAGAGCCTTAGCTTGGCTACGAGTGAAAACCATGCAAGGCAAAGAAGGTTCGGGTCTCAGGAACTGTGTTGCTCAGTTTTAGAAGACCAGGATGAAGTCTTGACAGAGAAAGGACAGGTTTCAGGTTGCTGGTTTTGGAAAAAAAGGACAGTGACAGAGACCGACGTCGGTTGAAAAACCGATGTCGGTAGGAAATGAGGCCGACGTCGGTCAGATAACTGATGCCGGTAACAGATGAAGCCGACGTCGGTATCAGAACCGATGCCGGTGACAGTGTTTTCCAGAGAGCCAAAAGGTTCTTGGAAAAACAAAGAAGAAAACGTCCTCACACACTCAAACAAACAGATGAGAGGAGGAAAACAGAAGAAGACAGGCAAGCCTAAGCGATAAATCCTAGGAATTAACCTTAGAAACTTGTGGCTTATGCCTTAGATGAATGTTTGGGGAGATTGGCTGAAAAAAGGGTCCTAGAAGAAGGCGGTCTAAGGATGGTTTCAGGTGTTGTTTTAGGTGCTCAAAGATCTGTGTTAGGGTCTGGTACGTGGCCTGGTGCTAAGGAGCAAGCTCCCCTCACTTCACGATTCCAGTGGTTAGCTGGTCTCGCTTAGCCAAGATATACCTCGCCTAGAGTTTAGACTCCGCCAGAGAACGGAGTGGGCTTCCCCCTTGGTGATGAAATCCAAGTGGGGTCACCGGGACGGGTAAGGTATCCGCTGGGGGATGAATTCCCAGTCGGGCCTTGTCTCAGGTATGTTATATGTTCGTTTTAGTGCATGTGATTAGGTAGTGTAACATAAAGTGTCTACGGTTTATTCAATATGCACCTAAGTTACTAGATGTGGACTAATGCAAGGACAAGCAGAGATGAAAGTGCAATATGTTTTAAGCCCAAGTTGAAATGTGATATTGTTATGAAGACAAGAAGGAGAAAGGGATGAGAGTATGAGATTAAGACTAGTCTAGAATGCAAGGAAGAAATGTTTGTTTTAGACCTGCTTATAGTGGCATTTGGAATAGAAGAAAGAGACAAGAAGGAAGGAGCCTAAATGCACCTAAATGAAAAGAAGAAGGAACCCAGGAGGAACCTAGGGTCCCACCGGGCGTGCCAGAGATGTTTCTATTCAAGATTTTGCTTTTCAGAGTATAAAGAAAGAAACTAGAAGAAAGTAAAGGACAAGGCTTGGAAGTACCTGGACATAAGATTGCGCACCGTAAATCCAGACGTTCGTGGGCACTCCTCTTTGGCTGTGGAGGAATGACACCTGCAAGAAAAAGGGAAACTAGGACAAGAAAAACATTAGACAGATAGGCAGTGGGTTGCCAAGCAAAGGCTTGTTCCCAGAAGTGTAAAAACTTCCTTAAGGGAGGTCAACCCACTGTTTTGATAAGATAATGACTGTTAAAAGACAGAATGACAGAATACAGAAGTGACAAAAAGATTAAAAATGAAAGAAGAAAACAAAATGATTACCTGAATGAAGGAGTAGGCTGAAGACAGTCGCCGAGGTCGGTAATGTTGCCGGCGTCGGTTATCTGACCTGCCGTCGTCGGCTATCCTACCGACGTCGGTTGGGGAAGTGACCGGCGTCGGTTGGGGTTGCGGCCTGTAGTCGGGCTTGAGCAGGGTCTGGTCTGAGTCTTGGTCTGTGGTATGTCCGTGGACGGGTTGGACGTTGATGGATGGGTCTGGGTCTTGGTCTGTGGTCTGGGGATGGTCCCAGGCAGGGATACAGGGGAGAGGAAGATTCACAGAGGAAAGGGAAGAGGGGGATTCACAGAAGAAGGGACCTGAGAAGGCTTTGCAGCCTCTCAGGGGAAGGGACAAAGGGAGAGACACAGAGGACAACAGAAAACAGATGATTAAACTAAAGAAAATAAAATAAAAACCAGACTAGCTTACCTTTAGCCTGCTGAAAGAAGAAGATGGAGATGTTGCTGGAGCCACTGAAGAGTTGCTGCAAGGAGAAAATACTGATCCAAGGCCTGCTTCACCTGTTGCTGTTGCTGCATGAGGTTAAGACAGAGGAGAAATAAGAGCCAAAGCGCCAAGAGGAGTTGTTTGCGAGCTCAAGAGTCCAGGGGGTGCAACGGACGCAGGAGGGGATAATGAAGGCTGCCGACGCTGGCAGTTTCGCCGACGTCGGCCGAAGGGTCGCCGACGTCGGCGGTCGCAGGATGGGCACAGAGGCTAAAAATAGCCTCTGCCCATTCTTGCACGCCGCCGAGCGAGGGGTCATGGGCAGAACGGTCGCAAGGTTGCCAAAATGGACGAGGGGGGATATAATGGTGAGATTTGGGCTAATAAATGCTAGGGGAAGGTGGAGGGATTCAAGGGAGGATCCAAGGAGGCAAGGGTAGGGTGGAAAAGGGGCCTCAATTAATTAAAAGATGTTAATTTCTAATTAATAAGACCTAGGTGGGTTAGGGACCAAGGAGGACTAGGAGGGAGAAAGGACCAAGGGGGAGAACCAAGGTGCAGACACGTTTGCGGTGTCTACATATATCCCTATGAGGAAAACTATCAATAAATTCCTCCATATCATCCCCAACATGACCCTTACCAACCATGTCTGATGCCTATCAACCTCAAGAGGACCCTTGTGAGTCTTGTCATGATAAAGCAGATGATTCAAGAAATTTTACACAAATATATTATAAGTCAAGATGTGAATTCTTGTAGGCTAAAATACAAAAATCTAAAGTTGGCCTCAATCCCCATCATTACCCTCCCCCTCATCCAACAACCCCATCTTACATCAAATATTTTTTGGAAATCATACCGTAGTTTTTAGTTAATGAAGAGAATATGAGAACATGGGATGATGAGTATGATTTTCTCCCTAATCATCTCATACAATGGTTAGGAGATGTTGCCCAAGATTGTATGTAGGTGTTGGAAATGTTTGAAGAGCTAGAAGAAACTCACTAGGAGATAAAAGAGAAGATGCATTTGGAAAAGAAGTGTGCATAATGCTCAATAAGTAGACTAAAAATGTGAGAATAAAAGGAACCTAAAAATGAACATGTTACTATTGAAGAGCCTTAAGGAGGCTATTGGAAAAGTGAAACTTCTATTTATGTAAGTGGTTTTCCTTCTAACCATCCTAAATTATCACTTCCCCATGAGTTTACTAGTGAATTCCTCTTTTTTAAGTCCATTAAAAATCCCTCCACACCTCATTAATCACCTCCAACTCATGAGCTTATTCATCAACATTTCATCTCACCCTTTCTTGAAAAAGATCCTATTTTGAGGGAAGCAAATTAAGAGGAAAGATTTCAAGCCATAGTTGATCAATAAGATGTCATGAGTGACTATGAAGAAAAAATCACCATAGGGACTCCCTTTGGTTAATAGAAGTGCAATTCCACCTTCATGAGTGAAGAGAAACATATTATTGGAAAACAACTATCTACTAAGAGGGGGGATAAATCAATAGATTTATTAAAGTTAGTCCTTTAATAATTTTAATTAAAATTAAAAAGTATATGCAGAGATCACACACATACACAAATAGACACAACACTCAGTGTATGTGGAAAACTTAGTATGGGAAAAACCCTAGTGAGAATAGCTACTAGAATCTACTATTCTAATCAAACCTCATAATTAAAACCTCATTGGTTACAATGTTTAATGGCATTGACCCTAAGGAGACACCAATCCCCTAATTTAAGGTCACCTTCTCTAAAGAATCACCTACTCCCTATCTAAGCACCAACTCAACTTTTTTGATGGCACCTACCAATTATATCTATTATGGAGCTACAACTCAAAATCATAAAATTGATTCAAAATTAATCTAGTTGTTATAGACCTATTATGTAGCTACTCATACTCTACACTTATTCTCTCTTCCTCTCTGCCTCTCTACCCCTCTATTTGAATTCATTCCATAGTTAGTGTGTATCCTAGATGACATGTGTGTGTGTGTGTGTGTGTGTGTGTGTGTGTGTGTGTGTGTGTGTGTGTGTGTGTGTGTGTGTGTGTGTGTGTTAGAATATCTAGGTCTTACATCTTCTCTATGTTCACACTTGGTCATTAACACACCATGCTCCATTCTTGGACTCAATTCATATTTATTTAATGATAGGTTTCCCACTTCTTGAATTCACACACCACCATAATAATTATCTATATTTTATTATATTTATCATATATCTACATCTATTTTTTATGCATATGCCACATTACATAATTTTTATCAATCACATCGACTTATATCATTGTCTGTGTCATATAATGCATCTTTCCTAAGTGTTTCATTTATTGACCATTGAGATGAAAAAATATTAAAATATTGACCATTGATATTTATGTTTTTCACCATGATTTGATGATCATAATTCAATTTTCTCAAATTTAAAATGCAGCCATTAGATCAGACTCTGATAAGTTCATGCACTATGTTAGATTTTTGTGAGCTTCTAAACTTTAACATTTCAAATTTAAAACACATGGGTTGATATTTTAATTCCTTATGCATCATTAGATCTACATTATGTGATTAATCAATAACCATTGATTAAGATCAGACAAATATTAAGTCAAGGACTTACAAAATATTAAATTCTTTTGATCACTTTTCCAAGCCAGTAATTACTAGGTTGAAGGAGTTGGTTACACAATAATGAAGAAGGATTAAGTTGTAACTTAAGTGACTGGTTCCTACCTATATCTAGTCAACATAAAAATATAAATGCTTGTAAACTCCATGAATAAAACCCATAGGGTTTTACTAAGAAACCCTAGTGATAATTGAGAGATAAAATAAATCATTTTGGGCTCATTTCTCTTCATTTGAACCTATGGACTATACATATGAGATGTACTTTAAAAACCCATAACAAATATTCTATCAATTTATTTATAAATGGTCCAAAAGTGGTCTCTATAAAAGCATGACAACTTTACATGATAATATTGTAACTTATATTATGAAATTGTAAAACATGCTCTTCTCTCCATCAATCCTACCTGATCCTCTAACATCAATGACATCCATAATGAAAGCAATATCCCTTTTGAAATCAATTATAATCATATTTCTAAAAATATCCCCCTTTGTTATTTATGGAAAAATATATGCTCTAATCTTATAATGCATGTTTTGTTCCTTCTCTAGCATTGATTGTTCTTGAAGTGCTTATATTGGCTTCTAATGAACATGAGTTAAAGCTATTCATTCCAAAATTTCTCTCCCTTAGGCAATGGAACACTTGCCAAAACTCAAATTGGACACATGATATGATATTTATTTGATAAACATAAAGTATTTGACAAACTTTTACAAAAAGCATTTTTACTTTTTCTCCCCATTTGACATCAATGGCAAATTGACTCCAACATTCTCATTGTTTGTCCAAATTTCTCTACCCCTTTATTAGATAAAGGAGTTTGTCTAAGAATATACAACCATCAACTCATTAAAATTTTGTAAAAATATGCATACCTAAGTTTCCTTTGTTGTTTCTTCTATGGATTAATAAAGCTTCTATGATCCTTCTCCTAGACTCATGCCATACTATTATGATCTAGTGATGTGATGTAGGAGCCACCACTGCCAATTTCTTTCTCAAATACTCAAATTGTTCATTGGGAAGAGGTTTGGTGATTATGTCTTCAATTTGATCCTATGTTGGCACATATTCCATTATGACCTCTTGATTTAAATTTTTTTCTCTTAATAAGTGATACTTAATTGATATGTGCTTACTTCTAGGCTTCATCACTAGATTCTTTGATATATTAATAGCACTTGAATTGTCAAAAAGAATATAGATAGGTTATTTGTATTCTACCTTGATGTATTTGAGTGTTTTATTCATCTAAAAGACTTGAGTGTAACATGCCACTACTGTTACATACTATGCTTCTACTGTAGAAAGATTAATTGACTCTTCTTTTTTGCTTAGCCATGAAATAAGTTTGTTTCCATGTAAAAATGCACCACCACTAGTGTTTCTTCTATCATCCACACTTCCTAACTAATCAACTTTTGTATATGCTATTAAAGTGAAATATTGAACTTTATGATACCATGGGCCATAGTCAATTATAATCTTGTGATATCTAAAGGTTCTTTTCACTACATTTACATGTGATTCTTTGGAAGTAACTTGAAATCTTACAACCATGAACACTACATGCATGATATTTGGTCTTGATGCAGTTAGGTATAATAAGCTACCTATCATTAATCTATACAAAATCTTATTTGCATCAAAGGATTCATTCTTTTTACTCAACTTACATCTAGTTATCAATGGATTACCTATTGGTTTGTTGTCTTCCATTCCAAAATTCTTGAGTATTTCCTTCTCATACTTGGTTTGGGATATAAATATCCCTTCATCAGTTTATGCTATCAGTTTGAGTTTTCAAAGCATAGATATATCACATTCATTTTACATTTTAGTATCAAATTATTTGCACATTTTTTTGTTTCTACCATTAAAAATGATATCATCTACATATACAACAATAATTAACATATGATCACCTTCTAATTTGAAGTACAGATTGCTATCTGCATAATCTTTATTGAATTATTATTGTTACAAGTATTGGTCTAATCTTGAACACCATGATATTGGTGCCTATTTTATACCATACCAAGCTTTATTTAGTCTACAAACATAATCTTCTTCTGATAGCTAAAAACCTTTACATTGTTTTATGTAGACTTTCCTCTTCTAGGTTCCCATTCAAGAAAATAGACTTAACATCCATTTGATAGACTTTGAATTTATTATAAATAGAGAATGCTAGAAACATTCTTATAGATTCCAATCTAGAAACTAAAGCAAATTTTTCCTCAAAATATATGCCTTCAACTTGTGCATATCCTTTACACACTAATTTGGTCTTATTCCTTATAATAGTTCCATCCTAATTGATTTTGTTTCTAAAGACCCATTTTATACTTATTACATTTTTGTTTGAAGGTCTTGGAAATAAATCCAAATTTTATTCTTATTAATTTGGCTTAGTTATTATTCCATGGCTTTTAACCAATTCTCATCCTTGTTAGCTTCAACATAGTTCTTAGGATAAATTTTATGTATTAGAAAAAAACTTACTTGCTCTTTGTTCATTGCAACTCTTCTCCTTGTCTGAACTACTTCATTTTTATTGCCAATGATTTGCCCTATCAGATGATCCTTTTTAAAAAATCTTTTAGGTAGATTTTCATTTACTTCCTTAGGATATTCATTATCTAATTCCTCTTCAACATATGATTCTTCTTCATAGATGCCTCTATCAACTTTAACATGTTTCAAGCATTCATCAAATTTTACATTGATACTCTCTACAATATTTTGTATCCTTTTTTTGTAACATATGTCAAATTTTATTTGGGTGGAATAACCAAAAAATATCCCTTCATCACATCTTGATTCAAATCTTCCCAAGTTATTTTATTTTCTCATGATGTAGTATTTGCTACCAAACACTCTGAAATACTTAACAAAGGTAGGTTTTCCATACCATAGTTCATAGGGAGTTTTATCACTATTTACCCTCAATTGAAATCTATCCAAGATATATAATACTATTTTTACTACTTCTCTCCAGTATCTATCATCAGATAACTTGGCCTCTTTTAGTATTATTTTGGCCATTTCCTTGACTATTCTATTCTTTCTTTCAATAACTCCATTTTGCTATGGAGTCCTTACTACAAAGTAATGCCTTTTGATTCCATGCTTCTCATAGTATTATATGAACTAATTTGAGATGAATTCACCACCTCTATTAGATATTAATCATTTCATTTTTCATCCAATCTCATTATATACCATGGCCCTAAAGATCTTGAATCTTTCAAATGTATGAGACTTGTCCTTCAAAAAGGTTACCCATGTCATTCTTGAGTAATCATCTATTAAAATCATATGCAGACTTGGAATTTTACTCAAGAGAGGAGGGTTAGTATCATTTTAGTTTTAAAATACAAACAAAATGAAAGAAACACACTAACTAGCATAACATCTCTAGGACTAGTCACTACATGGAGCTTAATGAGGAAACACCATTTGAAAACACAACTAAAAAATGGAAATAAATGAGAAATATGAACACAAAACAAAAATTTCTTACCAAATCCTTTATTTATCCAAAAGGAATCTTCTTTGTCTTGCTCTACTTGTTATTCAAGAGATCTTCAATGGAGTGTGGCTATCTTGATTTCCTCTTGGTAGCTTTGGCTTGGCTCAATAATTTGGCATTATAACACTAAAATTCAATGATTTTGGAATGATTTAAGAATTATAAATTTGAAATATACAATATTAAAAATGATGTTCATGGCTCTTCTATTTATATATTTTCAAAATGGTTCATGATCAACCATGACCATCCATCTCAAGATTGAGATGTGTGGCTATGAATTAATCTAATTATGCAAATAAAATATATAAATACTCTCATCAATATTTGAGAAGAAGGGTAATTTATGAGGAATGGGAGGAATTTATGATGCATGGAAGGGATTAATTCTGATATTTTATGGATTCATGGCTTATGGATGCCACCCCATAGAAATCATGTCATTTGATGTAGTTATTTAATATCAATTTCTAAAAAGAAATATTCAAAAAGTTTCATGGAAAATTAACTTAAGATCTTAATTTATATTGATTAGCCTTAAAAATTAGTTATCAATTTTGGTGTAAATCTTGGTAATTGATTCACAAATTAATCAAATTGGTGAAAATGTCTTATTATTGGCTCAAAAGTTGACTATATTGGAATTAGAAGGTGATGTTAGACGTGTTGGATCTATTATCCCATTTAGGATGTTATTGACACAAAATAAGAAATGCATGTGTCTCATGTAAGAAAATTGGTAGAAAAGAGAAATCTAGAGCACCCAACTATGAAAATTCTATTTTAACTCAAAATGATCTGATCAAAGTTAGCTGCTTCATAAATTACATTGCTTTATTTAATGATACTCTAGCCAAAATTAATACTTGAATATGAAAGGTTCACATCATTTAGCATATTTTAGTGTTTTTATGCTAAATTATGTGTTTTTGATAGAAATTGGTCAAAATCATAGTTGGAGATCATTGGTGGATAGTTTTAGGTGTCTATAGTTTGCCCCTATTTGGGAAGGAATTGTAAGCTATAGGCATAGTAACATCTTCTCAAAGAATGAAAAGGTCTTGTATGCCAAAAAGAAGATGATTATTAAATAAAAATCTCTAAATGGTGTTTGGAAAGTTTATGATGATGCCCCCTTAAGGGAGTGACCATCACATATGTGGATGGATGGTCCCTAAAAAATAAGTAAGAAAAAGGTGAAATTAACCCATGGTTGAGATTAATCCAAATGAGAAAATACTTGCATGCATTGATTTAAAAAGTATTAATTTTCCCAAAGGCAATTATAATCATGAATAAAAGTCAAATTAATGATTTTCCCATAGGTTTTTATAATCATTAATATGACCTAGATTGGATAAAGATGATGTTTGATATGGTTATATCCTAGTTAAGGCTGATTAGCAAGCATAACTTAAGGATATAACCTAGAATACAGATTAACGATGTGTAAGCGTAGATGTATGTGTGATGGTCTAATGACTAAAGAAGCCAAAAATAATTAGGCATATTAAGATGCACAAAGTGATGAAATGAATAGATATAAGAATAATATTTGATCATTGGAAAATATTTAGTTGTACTTGCCAATGAGGAGATGCTCATCTTTATTAGGATTGATATAACTAGAATGGTCAATGGGTTAATTTGATCAAGATGGGTGGAAGGATTTGCCAAAGTACCAAGGAGAAACTTATGTGGTCCCATTGCTTGTAGAGCTTCTTGAAGCTAATTTTTTCTATAACATGTGACAGTATGGATCATGATAGAACACTATGAAGACTATCCTAAAATATGCATAAGGACTGACTCTTGATCCAATAAATAATTGAAAATAATTCCCCAATCATAAAAACCATGATTATAATTTTGAAATATGAATATGAATGGAATCAAGAATAATGTGTGTAAGGAATCACATAATGCATACATATAGACTAAGTCAAGGCAATAGTACTAAAAGCAAACAAACAGGCAAGTGAACAAACAAAGAAACAAACAAAAAGCATAGAAATAAAAAAAACTTAAAATAAATAAATAAATAATTAATTAAATAGAAAGCCTAAAAACAAAAGAAAAATGAAGCATCCTAATAATGACCATGCCCCAGTAAAGTGAATCAAGGATAACTGACTAGGCTTAGATAAGACAAATATTTTTTTTTTAATTTTGAAGTATTATGAATGTTTTTGTAAGTTTGAGGTATCTTAACTCAATAGATAATTATAAGATACCTACTTGAAAAATGGTGAGAGCATTTGGCTTAGATTTATAGTAAAATGGTGAGAGTGCATGGAAAGGGGGACTAAGGTGACCTCAACATAAACTGATCATGGCCCACATAATCTAAAAATGACCTTAAGTCACATTAATTCTATCCACAAAAAAGGTAGGGAGAAACTTGACTAGGTCACAACAAGTTTTCAAATCTGATAAATGGCTAGTAAAATGAAAATAGTGATGGTAAGATGATGTGGCAATGCATAATAAATAAATGTTGCCCCTAGTTTACCCATAGGCAATTATAACTAGGATACAATGGATTGGATCAATGATACTAATTTTCCCATAGGTAGTTATAAGTAGTAGCAAGACTGGTGAGACATTAATTTGCCCATAGATAGTTATAATCAAGCTCACATAAAAAAACTTGATATGGGATGAAAAATAAAAAAATATCTTGCCAGATAAACTATCACACTACTTTCATAGACTATCATTGAATAAGGATTTGATAAGAGTTGGAACTAGATCTAAATCCCCTTGCAAAAGGTGTAGGAAGAACCAAAGTAACCAAGATCAAAATAGGATTGGATAAGATGACTAAAAATAGGCTTTGGTTTAGATAGGAATGATATGGTAAAATGAAATGGTCTTTCTCTAGGATAATGATGGGCTGGTAGGATGGAATGGTCTTATTCTAGGATAATGATGGGTTAATAGATTAGAAAAAATGGTAAGAGGGTTACCCCAAGTGATAAGGTGCTTGGTAAGGATACATGATAATGACAAAAGGAATATGGTAAATGAAAGGGTATGGTACATGTTTTTTTCCAATGATGGTTGTTGGTTTTTATGTGTTTGGCTTGGGTATGGTAAAATACCATATGATTTTATTGTTCCTATTGAAGTGGAGATGCATGTCCTGATCAAAAAATGATATAAATAGAATACACAATCATGTTAATTTCTATCCCACACCTCATCTAAATATATGATATATTATGAACTAGCTACAAATTTGGATGCCAATAATGTTATTGTGATCTTCATTGGTTGTTGATTTTGATTCCTTCAAACATCAAAACAAGGTATCTTTGTAGCCTTTATAAAGTAAAGGGAAGCCATGGATGGTAAATAGGGATAAATAATGGATGATAGGTTTGATTGGGAAATGAAATGATGGAGGATAATGGAATGTGTTGTTTCCATTAGTTTTTTCTATCTATTCTAAAAGGAAGAAACATAAGTATGAATTCTAGGGTTAAGTGATTAAGTACCTAGAATGATATGCACCATTATAGACATTATGAGAACTACTCTTTGGATGTAGAGGAAGACACATGTATATAAGAATACACTAAATAGAATTATTGTTAGTAGAGATATGTGCAAACTACCAAGCTATGTGTTTATTCTAGGAAGCTTAACACTTCCTTGGAGTGATAGTTTGATATTTATAAACAAATTTAAAAAAAAATGAAAAGAGAGAGAGAGAGAGAGGGTTAGAATATTGTTTATCATGCTACAAGTCTAAACATGTCAGTGAACAATAAAGTGTAGGATGGGTAGGGGAATTGTGTTTTGGTGAGGTTATTGGGGAGGTTTTGGGTTTGTTGGTATAAAAACATAGTGACTAACATTGGTTAAGTGATCGATCTTAGTTTAGGTCACTAATGTCAGTTTGGATAGTCGATATTGGTTGGGATAATGATATTGGTGGGGTTATGGTAGGATTTTTTGGGAAGGGAAAAGGAGTTGTGGTCAGGTAGAGGGGTTGTGAGGAGCTGTAAGGGGGTGAGTAGAACATAGGAAGGGAAAAGTAGAGGTCGATATGTTAAGGTAGAGAGATAGAGGTGGGGGAGTGTTACAACTCCTCCATGAAGGAATCTCAAGTTTTGTGAGTAATTAAATAGTATATTTGTAAAACCAATATAAAATGACTATTTAAAACATGTGACAACACTAAAATATACTTAGTTGGGTTGGATAGGTGAGTTGTTATGCTAGATAAATGGATCTAATGAGGCTTGATGAACTAGTGTATGAATAGACAAGGCCAAGTGTATGTTTTTGATCCACAGTGCTCAAAACACTATGAAGTTTGTCAATTCATGATCTAGAATAATTCATGTAGAGTGATGGTAAGCCTGGATGTTGATAGTGATGTTAAAATGCTCTAATAATGAAATATCTATACCAATCAATGATTTTTTGACCTTGTGGAAAATTTGGAAGTATTACTAAGTAATTCACATTGATGGGCTTACTAGTGTTAGCTAAAGGCTAACCGACATTAGTTCCCCAAGACTAGGTAAAATAGGCTATTTAACCTTTTAGTCTGCTTCTTACTTTGAAAAATGGGTTTTCACATTTGAAAATGGTCATAACATGAGGTCAAGAAGTTATTAGGTAGTTAAAGAGTTATGAAGGGGGAAGAATAGGTCCTAGGTGGTTAGGATAGAATGACCAGGTCCTAGGGTGAGTCAGAGGGTGAGAACTGGTCATAGGGTGAGGTGGCTAGGTGAGATGGCCAAAGGAGATTTAACTAATTTAATTAAATAATTAAATTAATTAGATGTGCACAAAGGGTAAAGACATAGGTTAGGGAATTAAATAAGAAAGGGGCTAAGGGGTAATGTAACCTAGGTAATCATGCAAGGGGTTAGTATAATTTTAGTGTCTATATTTACCCCATTTTGTCTTATAACTTATATGCACAAACTGTGAGAAAAAAACAAAGGTTTGTTACCCCAAGGATGGGATGGTGTATTCCCCCTTCAAATAGGGATTGACAATGGTAAAACCATATTAGGTGATAATTTTGAAAGAATATAGGTGGGTAAAGCTAGGTGGGAAGTGGAAATGTGGTAATAACATGACATGCACACACACTACTTCATGCCAAAGTTGGTCAAATAGTCAACATGTCAGGAGGATGCAAATAGAAATAACTAGTCCACAACATATATAAGTGATAGTTGATCAAGTTAAAACCATCAAAGGTGCATCTCCAATGGTTGATGTGTGCCAAGTATCCAAAAAATGGAAGTGCTCTTAGAAGACACAAAATGGTCATAGGCAACAAGAACTAGTCAAGGTCATGATTTATAATGCCTATGAAAAAAACAACTTCAAATCAATCATAGTACTAGCTAGCTTAGTTATAATCAATAATATCATCACAAAGGGTGTGTCTATTTGGGGAGATATACATGATCTCTAAGTCATGTATCATGGTTGGTGGAGATGTCATTGAACCTCATGATTATCCATTATGATTGGGAGATATGTGTGATTTCTAATTGTGCCTAATGTAGTCTATTTCAAACTATGAAAGGGTCCCATACTCTTAGGTAAAATAAAAGTTTGAGGTAAGGAATGTTGGAAATTGGTTTCTTGAGATAAGGGTGATTGATGTCAGTGAAGTGGCCAATGTCAATGGCATAACCATCATTAGCCACTAGATTGACATCAATGGGAATCAATAAATGTTGGTGGCCTAGGGCATAGAAATGCCAACACCAATATCTAACTAAACCCAAAAGAAAGGTTTTGGTATCCCCATCAAAGCTCATTTATCATTCATTGATTTCCAATATTGAGATCTATAATTTCTCATGTGAAAACATTTATTTCATGTCATGTCTAAGTTAGGTGGTGAGGTTTGAGTGGTGGAGAGGATTTGTAGATCACTTGAGAGAGATTAGAGTGAGGTGAACACTTATGGGACACCATTGGGACACATGGGTGTATTTTCTATTGAGATGGCTACACTTGCACTTGGAAACCCCATAACTAGAGTGGCTACCCTAGCACCTACTATCCTAGCCTACCATTGTTGAGTTGATGAGGTAGGACCACTATTCACCTAATTTGTAATAGTGAAGGGGGTAAAAGAGTAGCTCTAGGTAAAAAAGTGAAATTGGGGAGATTTGGGTAGGTTTAGGAGGGTCAAGGGAAGTTTTAGGGTAGAAAAAGGGTATGGGGGGTTTTAATAGTTCAGCCCTAAGGCTGAACCAATCACTTACATTGATGGTTTTGGATGATGTTGATCAACCTAAAGAAGACCTATCCTAATCTAGGGGACTGACATCGATCGATTAAGGACTGATGTCAATCTTTACAAAAGTAGGGAGGGGTTATAGAGGGTCATTTAGGAGGTAACTAGATAACCTAAGGAGTAAAGATTAGATCTTAAACACCATAAGTTAGGCATTGGAGGGTTTATAAACATTCATAGTGTAATAAAAAGTTACAATTCATAAATAAAATAAGTAGGTGTTATTTATTAGGTGAAAATGGCTAAGCTAACCTTAGGAGACCTCATGTCAATTGAGTCCTACCTAAATAACCCTATGAAGGGTCTCAAGATGATGTAGTTCTCCCAAAGGGGAAACTAGGTTAGAAAGAGGGTTGGTTGAGATGAATAGTGTTTGTTTTTAATGATGTGCTCACATATGGTTGGAGGTGAGATATGAGATCACACTTTGAGATTGACTCCTAAATCTACTATCAAGGATATGAGTGGATGTGAATCCTAGTGAGTGGTATCATATCACTATAGTTGGCCTAAGAGGTTTTTAGAGATATAGTTGAGTTATGAGGGATGTGAACCTGATGGTAGTGTTGATAGAGTGATGGGATCTAGCCACCAACACCTTCCATCTTCCCATAGGAGAGATAACAATCCTAATAGAGGATGTATATCAGATATTGAGGCTATCAATAGATGGTGCCAACTTATATGTTTGTAGTAGAGATGAGCATGATGTGCTCATGGGCACATTATTTAGAGAGCATGTAAGGGAAATAGAGTACCACTCTGCTCGCTTCATATATGAGCCCCTATATTAGGTTGATGATGATGAGCATAGACTCATAATCATGCTCATGATTGGAGTAACCATTTATGCATTTATAAACATGGAGGGTGGTAGATTTCTAGTGGCTTTGATAGGTTTACTAGCTAACATACTAGAGCAAAGGATGGTGTTTGCTTGGGGTACTGCATTCCTCACATAGTTATATAGAAAGCTATGGGGGATTAGCTTGAAATGGTGGTATAACCTTTACATGGGTCACCTTTTGCACTACTAGGCCTATGAGCATATCATTATGACCTAACCATTAGGCCTCCCCATCACCATCATTTTAGGATATAGAGTATACTTTATATGTTGGATAGAGTCCATGGCCCATGCATGGATAAATGGTGTGGTCAGAGATATTGAGTACTATAAGAGGATGTTGGATGCCCTAATACTAGTGGATATCATATGGAGACCATATTTGACACTTCCTCATTTTTCACAGTAAAGGATATATCTAAGAGGAACCCAGAGAATGAGGTGGGTGCAAGGTAGGAGAGTTAGGGAGTTGGAGAGGATACCGATAGAGCACATTAGGTTATAGTATGGGATTTTATATGGAGTACCTCCTAACATGCCACGTTATAGGAGGGATGACATAGACCTACCCCTACCACTACCTTAGGATACAGAGGGCCTTGACTTTGAGGAGATTCTAGCTAGAGGAGTTGATGATGTAGGTTATATGAGGGCATATATATCATAGTTGGTAGGATACTATACTATGATCCCACAGAGACCACCTATTGATATGTAGGCCATTGTAAAAAAGAGTGATGCTATGTTCTAGGCTAGGGGTGCAACATAGGCATAGGCACATGTTCTATATGGATAGGTGACAACATTATAGGGGTATCGATAGTAGTCAGGGCAGGCTTTAACCCTATAGACATAGCTAGTGGCAGTGTAGTCATAGGTGTTAACTCTAGGTGGTTAGGTGACAAGGCTATAAGCACAATTGGATGCCATGATAGTAGAGAGAGATGCCTTGAGGGATGAATAGGTAGCTACACCTTCAACACCATCATAGGTACCATAAGCACCATCACAAGAACCTATTATTAGCATGATGGGACCAATAAAAACACCACAGACACTTGTAATAGGGAGTATGGGACTTCCATAGATAGTGTCAGTTGAGAGATACAACACTAATCTAGAAAAAATTAACTATTATACAGAGGCCCTTAGGTCACATCTAGAGATCCCTAGGTATGTTGACTATCTAATACAATAGTGGATGACTACCTATAATACAACATTGAGCTCTTAGTGCCATAAATAGGTTGAGGACATGGGTAGCACTATAGGTTCATGACCACCTCTATGGTAGAAGTAGTCATCCAATTTTGTATATTTTTGATTTTGATATGATGTATATACATATATTGACCTACGTACTGAAGATGTGATATGTATATTTTTGAGAGAGAGAGACATATATACTAATGTAACATTGATGTATACTTTGATATTTAACATATACGAGATGGTACCATTTTTATGACATGATTGTGATTTATATGATGATGATGGTATTATAAATGTTTTTGTTATTGATGGCATGTTGTTATGATGTGAGATGTTAAATTTTATAGTTACAGTTATGATGATGTTAGTATGTTATATGTTTAGCATTATGGTTATGATGATGCTAACATGTTAGTAGGTTATTAGAGAATTTCCCATATTTGTGATGGTACATACAAAATTGAATGTTTAGATACATCTTATTATTTTTCCATATATGTGATGGTGTATGCATAAAATGTACTATGTTGGTTTTTCATTTTAGTATTTTCCATATATGTGATGTTGTATGATTTAAAATGAATGATGTTGATATAGCTTCCATTTGTATTGGTATTCATATAAATTATTGATGAAAATGTTAATTATAATTCACATAACAAAAATTGGCATTTGTATTAAATGAACTATTGAAATATGGATTATGAGTATGGTTAGGTTGATTATCAGAAATAATTACTATGATTTTTGCTTATGATAATAAATGTGGTTGATACCAAGCATATAGTTTTAATTTTAGTGATCACAACTTATACCAAATAATTGAAAACAAGCAATTTTTAACCTCAAGACACAATGTCTAAAAGGAGAAAATGACAAGTGAACAAGATGGTTAAAATGAAAAAAATGATTCTCTTTCATTGATGAGGACCATAAGATAGCATGGGGAGGTATACAAACATAAGTCATTTTCATGCACTACACTATCAACCATATTTTTTTTAGATAAGTGATTGGTTCACTTCATGCCAAGTGAGATTGAAGCCCCTTGTTTGCATTTAATAGTTAATAGAGATAGGGGAATAGAGTATTATGAGCAAAGAGATAAATGGTAAAAGAAAACCTTCTAGTGGGATGATATGCCCTTTCTATAGGTAACCTAAGAGATTTTATAGGCAAGTCCATGACAAGTCTTTTTTTTTGGACTGATCAATGTGAGAAGTCTATGTATGGGATTTTTTATTAGTTATTTAGGTCATGTGAATTTGATTAATAAGGGAAGCTTTAAAGTACATGTTTTCTATAACAAAGTTAACATAGCCATCCTTCGAGGGAGTGGTCTATGTTTTATATAATTTTTTTGTATTTTCATAACTATCCTTCAAGGGATCAATCTATTTATTATAGTATAAATATGCTATGCATCTATCCTTCAAGGGAGTAGTCTCCACTTTTATTATAGTGACCCAAGAGATAATGAATTTTCTTTATATCCCATTTTTTTTAATTTGGACTTTATTCATGGACATGGATATAAAGGCTTAGGGATGTCCATTTATGAGGATAAACCTACCATGATTTGAAGACTAAAAAAAGTATGAGAGGGAAAAGGGTGAAAGGAAGGTGTGTAAAATAGAAGAAATTTTACTCAAGGGATGAGCTCAAGTTAACATGAAGCGACATGATGTTTTATTAATAAAAGAATGGTCAAAATTGTAATGTATTTAAAGTCTTAGGTTCCATATTTCCTTTGAGAGAGGATAATCGATAAGCCCTTGATCCATATTTGTGAGTTATGATATATGGTCTAATCTAATTGGGAGCAAACTTAACCTTTTTGCTTTTCTCCATGTTAGTCACATGTTGATTCTCCTTCAAGATGAGATCTCTAATATTGAAATCTTACTCTTTTAGATGTTTTTTATAGGTCCACCTAATGCACTCTTTATACATTTGAATATAGTTTAGAGCCTCAAGTCAGTGCTCATCAAGAAATCCAAGTTGGGCTAAGCATTCTTGGCAAAAATTGTCATTATAGAGGATATCCCATAAAGATATACAAAGAGAAGGAATATAGACTTCAAGAGGTAGGACTACCTCAATACCATAAACCAAATAAAAAGGCATATCACCCATATGGGTTTTAATGCTAGTGCAATAGGCTCATAGTGTGAAGGGAATATGCATGTGTTAATCCCTACCAAAGTCACTGACTACTTTCATCAAAATTTTGGTTAGAGATTTGTTAGAAGCTTATGCTTACCGATTTGCTTATGGATGGTAGGAAGATGAGAAGTTTAAATTGATTCTAAAGGTGTCATATAGCCTCTAGAGATATCTATTATTGAAGGATTTACCATTATTCATAATGATCTTATATAGAATACTGTAATGGAAAATAATGTGATGATTGATAAAGTTGATAATTTATCAGCTTTTGTGAAGATAAGGTGAATTACTTCTACCCACTTAGTGAAATATTCTATCATGATGATGATAGAGTGTTGAAAGAGAGATGAATGTGGGTTAATCTCATCAATAAGATATAAACCCCATTAAGAGAAGGGCCAAAAATCCTGAGCCACTTACAAATTATGACTTGGTACATGAAGAAGATTCACATGTTGTTAGCATTTGACACAATGTTTAACGTAATCACAAAAATATTTGTTAATGGTTGGCCAATAATATCTAAGTTGAAGAATGCATTTAAAAATCACATTCTCGCTAAAGTATCCACCACAAATTTCATTATGGACTTCCTTGATGGGATAAGGGATTTCAACACTAGTTAGATAATGAAGAAGGAGGCCATCAAAGCCTCACTTACAGAGAATAACCCCCATCATGGTGTAACAAATAATGATTTTGACAAAATCTCACCACCCATTTCTAGAACATTAGAGGGTAAAACACCATAGGTGAGATAGTCTACTAACTATTTATACTAGATATCATGAAGATTGATGTCTACATTACCAACAAAAAGGATATTCACTAAAATAGAAGAGGGTAATGTCAGATGATGGATGATAACATAAATCTTTGAAGAAGATGAGAAAGAGGGAATATGTGAGGCAAGAGAGGCCATGGTATCAACAAACTCATTTGTCAAACTAGGAACAATTTATAAGAGATAATTGTCGAAAGAGGCCAATAGTGTATCTACACGATGTTTGTAACATTATAGGATGTCATTATTACAATGATAAGATCCATAGACTTGATTTACCAAAAGATAGGAGTATCCATAGATATGGATGGACTTGACCCCAAAGAAAAGGGCTATCTAAAGCTTGAGAACCAAGGCCTCATATTCTACCATGTTATTGGTGCACTCAAAATCTATTTTAAAAGATAAGTGCATGGGTTCACCATTGAGAGGAATGAAGATGACCATTGCACCCCCTATAGTTTGACATTTAGACCCATCAAAAAATAACATCATTTGATAGGTGGTGTCATTAGTGGAGATTGTGGCGATGGGTTTATCATAAAATTTGATATTAAAAGGTTATGTGTCAGGAAGAGGAGCATCAGCCAATTGGTCAGCAATAATTTACCCCATGATTGATTTTTGACGAATGAACTCCAAATAAAAATCAATAAGAAGCATAAGTGAATGAGCCATACACTTTTTTTAATAGTTCTTAGAGTGCATATATTTGAGAGGATCAGTGTGGGTGATGATGTAGGTCTTGTGATTAAGGAGATAGTGTCAAAGATTATAATCCATGAAGACTAAAGTGAGACAAAGTTTCTCAGTATGAATGTACCAAGTGTCAGATTTTATAAGCATTTGGATTATATAGTATAAAACTTACTCCTTGTGGTTTTCATCCCTATGCACAATCATAGCATCAATGGAGTGATTTATTACTGAAATATAGAGATAGAAATGTTTATCCTCCTTAGGTGGAATGAGGACTAGCAAGGAAAGAAGATAACCTTTGAGGGAATTGAATGCTTTTTTACACTCCTCACTCCACTCAAAGAAGACATTATTTTTAAGAAGGTGATGAAAAGGTTGAATCTATCTGATAATTAAGAGATAAAATGTTGAATGGACTATAATTTTCCTTATAGACTATGAAGTTGCTTAAGGTTTTTGGGTGGAGGCATTTATATAATGGCTTGAACCTTAGTAGGATCAAGCTCAATGCCATAAAGATAAATAATTAATCCTAATAGCTTACTAGAAAGGACCCCAAAGATGTACTTCTTTGGGTTGAGATGAATGTTGTAATATAGAAGACACTCAAAGATGATCTTTAGAATTGCTAAATAGTCTTGGAAACACTTAGATTTATCAAGCAAATCATCCACATAGTCTTCTATGATGGTGTGAAGGAGGTTATGGAAAATGTAGGTCATCGTGTGTTGGTAATCAGCCCTAGAATTTTTCAATCCAAAGGGCATAATGTGATGATAAAAGGTTCCCCATGGTGTAATGAAAGTGGTTTTATGTTGGTCTTTGGGAGCAATCAAGATTTGATTATAACAAGAGAATATATCCATGAGAGAAATCATCTTGTGGCCAACCGTAAGATCCACCAGCTAGTCAATGCTAGGTAGAGGGAAATCATCTTTTGGGAATGCAAGGTTTATATCATGAAAATTAGTGAAAAGATGAAGTCCCCCTATGGGTTTGGTGATGGGGATGATGTTAGATACCCATTATAGGTAATCAATGGGTTGAATTAAGTTGACAGATAAGAGTGTTAAAGCTCCTCTTTGATGAGAAGGGAAATAAGAGGATGCATCTTACAAAGATTTTGATGAATAGGTTTAGCTTCTTGATTTATGATAATGTTGTGGGTTATGATCATGAGGTCTATGCTAGGCATATCATTATATGACCAAGCAAAAGCTTTACTGTGATTGTCAAGGAAAGTGGTATAATCCTTTTATTTGATAGAATCTAAGGATTGGCCAACTTTAAGAATGTGAGGGTTATCTAGGGACTAAAATTTGATATCAATGATTGATTAATTTATCATATTTTGTATCTCAAAGGGGAATAACTTTTGAATATAGGAGCCTTCATCTCCTATGTAGGTAAGAATGGAATCATCATCCTGACATTAGACAGTGTTGATTGTTAGAGAGTCATCATCAATCATGTTAGGATGAAGGAGGGGAAGGGACCTTGTTTCCCTATCATTTTGATAGGTTAAGGATCCCAATTGAATAATGGTCATGAAAAAAAACTAGGAGGCATGGATACCTCTAAATCCATGGGAAAAGGTGGGGGATAGGCAAAGGTGGAGAAGGAGGTAAAGGCTCCTCAATGATTGAAACATGGGGAACCTTAGAGAGATTTCTTTGAAACCCATACCATACTGCTTCTTGGTGTTCTTAATGGTTTTTTTGGTGGGGTACTCGATGGATGTATGAGCTCCTTGCTCAAACCAGCCCAGACCAAACCCTTTCCAAGTACACCTATATAGATAAGTGATAGCAAAACTAGGTTTTCATAGGAAGGAGAAGTCACATGTGTAGATTTGGGTGGAAGGGAGAGGATTTCATGTGGCGAGATCATTAGTAATCCCCCCATACATTAGATTCATGAAAATATTTGGAGGACCATATGGTATGACCATCCTGATATGAGGATCATATTGGGGATGCATATGTAATCTTCCATACTTTTGTAGAGTATGGAACATATCTAGTTTGAGGAGATGATATTCATCGAGAGTGAGGTGATTGAAATCATCCTCCATGGGATCTTTTTCAAGAATCTAAGTCATGATTAGCACTAATCTTGTTGAAGCCTTAATATTAGGAGGAGGAGAAAATGTTTTTAATGGTATAAGGACATCATTAGGCATATAAGTCATGTTGCATGTAGTAAATAGAGGAGGATACTCAAATTTATGAAAATCGTGCAAAGTTGAGGGCACATAATTTATGACTCATATCCATGGACATCTGATCAAGATGTTGTATTGAAACTCTCCCTTGACAACATCAAAGAGTTATAGAATAGTATGAGGACCAAAATGAATATGAAGCATGATTGTGCCTATTAAGATGGCCATGGTATCATTGAATGAGCAAAGAACTAAATCTAATTATGACATATAATGATCAGGTAGCTCCAATTGCTTGTAGGCATGCATGGAGATGATGTTAATACTAGGACTCCCATCAATCATGACACTCTTAATATGAGTTTGGTTGATATATGTTGTGATGAAAAAAGTGTGGTCCTATTCATTAGGGTGATGAGTGGGAATCTTAGAATCATTGAATGAAACTAGGGATACAATATTGAGGGAGCCTACAAAAGCTAAGAAAGGTTGGGGATCATCAAGATGAACCTCAACTACTTGAAGGGCCTTAATCAAAGCCTAATGATGCTGAGATGAGATTTGGATTAGCTCATAAAGGGACATATTCATAGGTGTTTGGTGTATTTGCTTGACCATGGAGTCCTAAAACACCTCTAAAGATGTTGGTTATGTAGTACCCAAAATAGAAATCTTGGGTTTTTTAGGGGGGACATCCTTTGAAAATGGATGAACCCAAGGTGTTATAACCTTTTCTTTATCTTTATCCTTTTGAGTCTATGACTAAGTGGCCACATGAATTGAGTTAATCTATAATATAGGTGATGAATATGATGAATGACTCTTAAATTCATCCTTAGGCTCAAGTTTAGGCAAGGAAGCATGAAAAATTATGGGTGTAACTTTCAAAGTGATAGGGAAATTTATGAGGGTCTCTTTGAAACGAGTGTTTATATAAAAGTGTTGTTGGATGACAGTCATGAGAGATTTGCATCTCTCCATATCATGTCTAAGTGATCAATGATATAAACAAACCTACATGTCATCGAACCAAGAAGGTTTTGGTTTGAGAGGATGATAAGGCTTAATCAAAGGAAGGGTTATGTGAGATGATTACAATAATTGGCACAAAAAAGAGGCATGAGAGCATTTGAATGGTATTTCACTTATTGTTTAAATTAGGGTTAACACCATCTTTTATTTAGGAGGTTTTGGAGGGGTTTTGCATGGTGCCTTTTTGGGTAAAGGGATGACCATAGGTTTCATTGACACCTTTTTGGTGATAAATGTCAAGATGTTGGAGGTTGAGAGATTACAATTAAGAAGAGGCAAGAGTGTCAATAACTTCACCTTTGGGTTCCCTGAGGTGTAGGGTGATTTAACTAAATTTGAGGGGTGAAACCCTAATATTAAAGGCAAATTTGATAGCACAATAGGTTGATGAGGCTTAGGAAGCTTGACATTCTTCCTAGGTGTAAGAGGATTCAAATATAACTTCACTTATGAATAAGTTAGATGGGACACTAGGTGAATGCCTAAAGATCTGATTTTTTTTAGTGTGGTAGATGCTTGAAATGGTGAAGGTTCTGATGTTGGGGTTTGAGCCTCCTTTAGTGGAGGAGAAGGATCTCAAACCTTGTCAAACACCTTGGGGTAAATAGTTAAAAAAGGGTTAGTAGTCATGGATGAATTTTTTATTTAAGAAAAGGAGCTTTGAGCTGATCCCAAAATGCCACATGATCCAATTTCTTGGAGTCAAGAAAATTGATATTTCTTACCAATCATGAGATGGGTTTGGATAATGTTGATGTAGGCCTTATTGTCACTTCTATATAAGACCCAAATAATTAAAAAAGAGGGAAATTATTAGTGGAAACCACCTTAGGCCAAAGATGGGTGAGAACCATAATGATATCCTCCTTAACTAAGGTAGTAGAAGATATATAATACTCTGATAGTGGGGGAAGGACTAGCCAAGATAGCTCCTTAATTGGATAGAGCACTGAGATAATGGCCCTTCAACATGTGGATGAGGGATCGGCAAGGTGTGCTCTTCCATGGGTAAAAGAAGTGTTAAAACAAGCTCAATGTGATTAAGTTCAGTTGATCCCTTGATTATCATGGGATCGAATAAAATAGGCTCCTCTATATGTAAAAGAGGAGTGGATGGGGCACTACCTTCCATTGGTGGAGGAGAATCAAGTGAAGAAGGCTCCTCGAGGGGGAAGAGAAAAAGTATGATATTACCCTCAACATGTGGTCAAGGATAGGGTAACACATGTTCTTCAGGAAATAGAAAAATAGGAAAAATATGCACAAGGGGAACATGCAAAATAGGCTCTTCATGAAAAAGAAGGATAGGTAGATGAGGGCCCTCTTCTCATGGAAGTGGAAGAGGAAAAATAGTTTCCTCTATCTGAGGGAGTGGGATAGGTATAGTAGGCTCCTTTAATTAGGGAAAAAGATAAGGTGGAGTGGGATAGACTAGCATTGAGGCAAAGACCACATTAATAGTGTGGATGTTATGGTCATGTATATGCTCAGTCATTACCTAAACACTATTCCAAGAAGAGGAGTGCTAAGGAAATGGTTTCTTAAATACATCTAGAATCTAGTTAGTTAGCCTATTAGGGTTATCCAAAACTAGATCACCCTTATCGAGCATGTCTTGAATAATATTCTTGAGGGTCTTACATTTTTTAGCATCATGGCCTTTCACTTGATGATAGCCATAAAACTGGTCCTTCTTATACCATGTGGGTATAGGATGAGACATATCAAATTATATGGGGGGATTGACCTGAGGAAGGATAATAGCTCCTTGCCTCAGTAACTTATCCAACATGGAGAGGTATGACTCCCTAGTTGGAGTGTACTCTCTATGTTCATACCATTACTGAAATTATTTCATTGGGTTTTGAAAATTCAAAGGCTTAGATTGATCTAAATTTTTGAAAGATTCCAACTTAATGACTATCGAATTGGCCAAGCCTTTAGAATTTTGGTTAGAAGAGGAGGGTTTAGAGGAAGAAGAGTCACTAGTCATAAAATTTGAATTTTCATTTCACAAGTTGACTTAGTCTTCATCTACTACTCGAATCTCAAGCTTTCATGCCATTGTGAAGGCTTCATCGAATGTGTGAAAGGTTTAAACTCAAAGGGTTGAGGAGATGTGTTTGGCACATGATCTTGAAAAGAGTTCAAGCTGGGGTGATGATAAGGAGAGTTTATTAATGAGACCTCTCCAATGAGCAATGAAATTAGCTATAGACTCATCCTTAAATTGTTAAATATAATAAAGGTCCATAATTGAGACCTTTTTAGAGATATTGATCAGGAAATGATCTAAAAATAGTTGAGAAAATTGGGTGAAGGAAAATAAGGAGTGTCAGGTAATGGATCTATACCAATCTAGAGAAGTAACCGTAAGGGACATGGGAAAGGTATGAATAAATAATGCATCATCATGTTCTATGAGGTAACAATCATGTCTGAATGCTCATAAGTGTTACTATGGGTCTTCTTTTCTTTGAAAGTGAGTGAACTTAGGAAGCTCCCATTAATTGGGATAAGGATGGATAGGTACTAAAGGTTGGATGGGCTCATTGCATATTTTATCATATGAAATAACATTCTTTGAGCCAAAAATAGATGTTTCTAAGCTAGACATCTTATCCTTTAGCATCTTGATTAGATTCAGCGAGGGATTGATTTAAGAGTCAATTTCCAAGATATGGGGGGCCTATAAAGAGACTAAAGCAATATATGACATAATTTGTTGTGACTAGATAGATACAACATATGGGTAATGAATCATACACTGAGGGGATAAGGAGAAAGAGGTGTGTCTCATAGGATTCAAAACAAAACCTTGGCTAGGTTATGCCACCATGGGTTGGGTTATGGTGATACTGGCTAAGGGATAGGTGGTTACTCTTGTATTAATTGGTGTAAGAGTATCCAGGATTGACACAACCAAGTTCTAAAATGGATTCTCACTTGGTTGAATAACTTGTGGTTATGAAGTTAAGGAAACCCCAATGGAAGTTGGGTTTGACTGCATGGTTGGAGAAATTAAACTCTGAGCATTGGATATGGCTAGGTTACTTGTCTAAGTGGTGGTTTGAGTAACCACAGGAGGAATAGTGGAAACAAATGACTCTATCTCCATAAAATAAGTGGGCATACCATAAATTAGATCACTAGAAGAGTTACATGTTCTACTCATGACAAGGTAATTTTGAAAGGCTTTAGCATTATGATCAAAGAATTGATCAAAATATTGATCACCCTCAGGTATAATGGGTGGATAACTAAGATTGACATAGCTAGGGGAACCTTACATGCCAAGATTTTGCTCCATAGAAGGACTAGAAAGAGGAGGCAAAGGTGAAAGAGGTTGTTGACTTATATGAACAGTGAGAAGCTTTGTTTGATTTCAAATTAAGACCATGAAAAAGGGAATACAAGTTTATTATACCCTATATCTATGACAATAAATTTTAAAAAAAAAACAAGTTTAATTAAAATAGGTAGGTGAATTCAACTTGTTATTTGAGGTAGACTAAAAATCAAATAAATCTATAGAGATCAATATTAGTTGCCTAACTTAGGTTGGTATATAGGAAGGATGCTAACATTAGTAGCCTTATTGAAGTCAGTTACTGTGTAACCCAAAAAGGTAAAAAATTCACTGTTCAACCAATCCAGACATGAGATTTGAATATAATAGTGAATTTAATAGGCCTATGTGTTAATAGAGAACACTCAGGGGGATTGAAGCTAGAGGTTAACAAGTCTAATGGGTTGAGAAGTCTTGGTTTTAATATGAAATGTCATTACCAAATCAAAAGTACAAGTAACAAAAAGGTAGAAAAATCATACATCCAACTGATGTTAATTCCTAAGAATTGTTTTTAGTCTCTTGGTGACTCATACCTTAACCAAATTGTGTAAAGAGAAACTTGGATAAATAAGGTCCTAGAAGCCATCTAGAGATAGTTTCAAGAGTTTTGGTTACGTATTCCTCAATATAACATTAGGTATGGGAGGCCCAAATATGTGACTTGTGATTTAGTTTGGATAGAACATCAAACCAACTTTGTTTACCTAGTGATGAAATCTAGGAAAATCCCACCTAAGGATTTGGGAAAAGTTTGAAATGTGTAAGTTGATATGTGGTTTGGAGGTGTGTGATAAATTATCATACAATTCATTAACCATGTAATTAGTTTCTATGTGTGAATAATATGAAGCAAGCTGACCATTGATGTAGTAAGTTTTAAACCCAAAAGCTAAAGTGTTTTATTTGGATGCAAAATAATGAGGAAAGGGAAAGAGTATGACTTTCACTAATTTGATGCATATATAATGAGGTAAACAAAAATAAGGTTATTTTTAGTTTTTCATAAGATAATGATTTCATTTAGAATTAATATAAGAAGAAGTAAGAGAGAAGAGAAAGTTCAGTTCATTCTATTAAGCTGAAAATGAAAGGTGTGGTATATTGATTTTATGGAAAATAGAAGGAGAGAATGCAATAATGAAAAATTCACTATTGATGCACCTATATGAATGTCATTTTAAAATCAAATAATTAACCCAATATAAACTCTCAGGTCCCATTGGATGTGCCAAAAATATTTATATCATTTTTTGCTATCTATTCTAAAAGGAAGAAACATAAGTATGAATGCTAGGGATAAGTGATTAAGTACCTACAATGATACACATCATTCTAGACATTATGAGAAATCCTCTTTGGATGTGGAGGAAGACACATGTATATAAGAAACCACTAAATAAAATTATTATTAGTATAGAAATGTGTAGACTGCCAAGCTATGTGCTTGTTCCAAAAAGCATAACACTTCCCTAGAATGATATTCTGCTATTTATAAATAGATTTTAAAATAAACATAATGAAAAGATAGAGAGAGGGCTAGAATACATTTTATCATGCTACAGGTCTGAATGTGTCAATGAATAATATATTAGGTTAGGTAGGGGAATTGTGTTTTTGTATGGTTTTTGGGGAGGTTTTGGGGTTTCTAGTATAAAAACATAATGACTAACATTGGTTAAGTGAATGATGTTAGTTTAGGTCACCGATGTCAGTCTGGATAACTGATATTGGTTGGGACAATGATATAGGTGAGGTTATGGTAAGATTTTTTAGGAAGGGAAAAGGATTTATGGTCTAGTAAAGGGGTCATGAGGAGCTGTAAGGAGGTGAGTAAGACTCAAGAAAGGCAAGGTAGAGGTTGATATGTTGAGGTAGAGAGATACAGGTGGGAGAGTGTTACAAATCCTTCATAGAGGAAGCTTGGGTTTTGTGAGTAGTTAAACAATATATTTATAAAACCAATATAAAATGACTATTTAAAACATGTAAAAACACTAAAATGTACGTAGTTGGGTTGGATAGGTGAGTAGCTATCCTAGATAGATGGCTCTAATGAGGCTTGATGAATTGTTGCATGAAAAAATGAGTCCAAGCATATGTTTTTGATCCATAGTGCTCAAAACACTATGTATTTTGTCAATTCTTGATCTAGAATAATTCATGTAGAGTGATGATAAGCCTAGATGTCGATAGTGATGCTAGAATGCTTTGATAATGAAATATCTATGACAATCAATGATTTTTTTACCCTATGGCCAATTTGGAGTAGGCATAAGTAATCGATGTTGGTGGTCCTACCAGTGTTAATCAAGGGCTAACTGATGTTGATTCCCCAAGACTAGGTAAAGCAAGCTATATTTAGCCTTTTAGCCTACTTTTTAGCTCAATAAATGGGTTTTCCCATTGGAAAATGGTCATAACATGAGGTCAAGAGATGGTTAAATAGCTAAGGATTTATGGGGGGAAGAATAGGTACTAGGTGGTTAGGAGAGAATGACTAGGTCCTAAGGTGAGTCAGAGGGTGAGAATTGGTCATAATGCAAGGTGGCTAGGTGAGGTGGCTAAAGGAGATTTAACCAATTTAATTAAACAATTAAATTAATTAGATGTACACAAAGGGTAAAGACATAATTTAGGGAATTAAATAAGAAAGGGGCTGAGGGGTAATGCGACCTATGTAATCATGCAAGGGATTAGTAAAATTCTAGTGTCTACATTTGTAATGGTAGGAAAATAAATGAACATCAATATTTTCAAGCACCACAATGTTTCTAATTTTGGATTTTGCATAGATTTTTATCTGGTGGGGCTAGGATTCTAAATATTATCTTGATAAGACCACCATATTTTTTATTGTTAGGCTTCAGAACAGCTACCATATGATTATGTTGTAGAGAGGAAGCTATTTTGATTTGATTTTTGATAATGTCTTCATCAAGCATTGAATAAAGTTTGTGCTCAGATATTGGTGCTTCAAAGAGGTTTTCACCAATGAAGTTATCTTGATTATTCCATAATTCCCTCGATAAGGTTTCACTAAGGAACTCTCAATGTTAACTTTGATTGTCTTCTAGCACCATTAGAAAGGTTTCACTAAAAGATGCTGAGTCCTAACTTTGATTTCCCCATAAAACCTCTAAAAAGGTTTCACTGTGAGAGTCTTCTTTTGATACATGAATGTGGTCTTGGAATCCTTAATTTTATTCAACTACTATGTTTCCATGGATGCAATTCAATAAGGTATGATTCTATGAATCCCAATTGACACTTACGAAAGATGGAATGTCAATAATATGGCTAGATTAGTTGGTTGTAATGGCCTATGGAATAGTAATGGAATGGATTTTAGCAACATAATCCTTATATAAGGTACCAAGATAACTTTTATAAGATAAATAATTAATTCTCAAAGACCATATAAGGATCACAAATGTATTCAAATTGATTTCCTAGGCATGCATAACCAATATTATAAGTGTCACAAATATATTATGTTTCTATTTCTGAATCTAATTCTGAATCAAGGGACTTTGAATCTGATATTGATACTAATGTTGATTCTAATTTTGATGCTAAATTTTATGTTAGTTCAATAATAGAACCTAAATCTAACTCTAATTATTCATTTGATGGCTACTCTATTACAATGATGTCTTGTTGAATGTTTGGTATTGGACACATAACATCCTATAATAGCATGGTGGGTCCCCAAAAAATTGGTTTTTCAGAGTGGGACTCCTATAGGATGGGAAAAAGGTCAAGAGATAATTCCTCAAAGACTATCTTGTCAAAGGGAGGCCCCTAAAAAATAGGCATATGGTTGAGGTAATGATTTTCCCAAAGGTAGTTATAATCATTAAGAAGTGACTCAAGAAAGAATAGATCATGAAAGTGAGACTTCTCGACAATAGGTATAGGATTGAAAGGTGATTCATCATATGTTGACTTATCATAAATGGTTGGTTCAACAAAAACATCTTGGATTGGTTAGTTATTTTGGCCTTGGTTTCTAATGAGTTGGAAAATATCAATTTTAAACACAACTTTATTTTCAAATGATTGGTTTGATTGAGGTTTGAATGGGATTGGTACTAGATGAGGAACGGCCTATGGTTGGATAATGGTAGGGTATTAGGGAGTATCATTGCTTGCATCAGCCAAAGGAAAAATTATTGAGATAGTAACAAGAAGGCAGTGTGGACCATGGTTGTTCACACAAGTCAAACTACTAGGTCTTGGAATGATGAAGGGGAGTTATAGAGCCTAATTTCCCATACAATCCAAAGGATGAGGTCTTGTAAAGTTAAGTTTGGGGAATTATGGAGCATGCTTGCTCACATAAACCAAAATTTGAGGTCCTAGTATGAAAATGGTATGACATTGTGGTCCTGAAATATAAATGATATAATGTGGTGGAGCCTAATTGCTTGCATAAGCCAAAACATCCAAGTCCTCCTCATAAACCATATCATCCCAATTGGTAACTTGATTTGTATTTTATGGATTTTGACTATGTTCCCCATATAGATTATTTTAGGGAGAATAATAAAAGTCCTTATAAAATATATCTCTATAGGGGTTTCTATTCAGATTTTTTGCATCCATTCTATCATAAGTTGGACTGTACGTGACTCCACCATAAGTGTAATAAAAGTCCTTATAAAATCTATCTTTATAGGGGTTTCTAGTCATATTTTTTGCATCCATCTATCATAAGTTAGATTGCACATGACTCCACCATAATTGTAGCTAGAAATGTCTGCATAAATGATGAAAGCTCCAAAACAAAAGGCTTAGATTTTTAAAAACTTAAAAAAACTATTTCAAAAGGATAAATGGTTCAAACTTGGTATAACTTGGTTGAAGGTGGTGGAGTTGTATCTTCAAAAATAATGGATTGAAAGTGGAGCCATATCTCAAAAATGGTTTGTGCTAAGATTTGGCATAAAATAGTCTAATGTCAAATGTCATACACATAAAAGGTCAAGTGTTTGAATAAAAATTAGCATGTCAAAGGTCTAGGTCAAAGTGTTCCAAACAAGATCTAAACTAGGAAAAGGAAAAGTTGAGTTGCTAGGTATTTTGTCCAAATATGGAGTCAAAAACAAGGCTCAAAAAAACATGATCTTCTAGGACTTTTATCTAAATGTGGTGTCAAAATCTAGACTTGAAATAAAGGATGATTTGATTTGATTTAATCTAACAAGTTTGGAAAAAATTTGACATAGACTCGACACATAGAATTAAACATAAACATAATCATTTAGTATAAGGCATGAGACGAAAGGCACCTAGAGAAAATATTGTGTTTTCCCAAATAAAGTCACAAACAATGATGAGGATAGGTGTATAAATAAACAATCAATATTCTTAAAATTTGGGTAATCAATTAACCAAAGTTATGCAACCCAAAAGGTCAAGTGTTTGAATAAAAACTGGCATGTCAAAGGTCTAGGTCAAAGTGTTCCAAACAAGATCTAAACTAGGAAAAGGAAAAGTTGATTTGCTAGGTATTTTGTCCAAATATGGAGTCAAAAACAAGGCTCAAACAAACATGATCTTCTAGGACTTTTATCTAAATGTGGTGTCAAAATCTAGACTTGAAATAAAGGATGATTTGATTTGATTTAATCTAACAAGTTTTGAAAAAAATTGACATAGACTCGACACATAGAATTAAACATAAACATAATCATTTAGTATAAGGCATGAGGCAAAAGGCACCTAGAGAAAAGATTGTGTTTTCCCAAATAAAGTCACAAAAAATGATGAGGATAGGTGTTAAATAAACAAACAATCAATATTCTTCAAATTTGGGTAATCGATTAACCAAAGTTATGCAACCCAAAAAAAAATATCTGTGTATCATCCCCATGAATTGAGGCCTAAATAGAAATCAAAAAATGTTTGAATCTAAAATTGACAAGGTTAATTGAAAAGTCAATGTTGAAGACTAGGATTTAACTGAACAAGCTAGACAAGATTAGATAGCATGATGATGCATAAACAAGGTTCAAATGACATATATGACATGGTATTTAAATAATGGTTTTGGTATAGGTCAAATGAGTTTTGAAACAAATTGAGCAGCCTAACAATGTAAGCATGCTTGAATGATGTGATTAATGTTATGTTTCAAATACTCAAAGGTTCAAACTTGATAATAATGTGGGCAGCATAATGGTACCCATCTCAAATAAGTAACACACACAAAAATATGTTTAGAAAAAAAGTTAAGGCACAAGTGTGGTGTAAAATGGATAGCATAACACCTCTTTAGATAAAATAGTGACATATAAACAAATTGGTTTTGACATGGTTTATAAACAAATACATTAGTTTTAGTCTCAAAACACCAAGCCAAAATGACCAAAATACACTAAGTATAATCATCCAAATCCTATCAAGGATATGACAATGTGGGATTGAATAAACTAATTATTTTTTGAATGTTCTAGATGGATCAATTACATAGGACTTTCACATTTAATGTGCCAAAAAAAAGTTCACATCATTTGGGTCCATAACACTTGCCTTTTTGTAAAAAGGTCTTGCATCTTTTTACAACCACTACATCTATCACTCACTTAGTGTAGTGTGATGTCTAATGTGCTCATATGTCCCAGGCTTAGCCCCAGTGCCAATAAGTGTTTTAAATGCTCAAACCTCTAATCTTAGTGGGGTGATCCCAATTTATGTACCCACCTTAGAGAGGGGTTAAAGATAATGTTGGGAGATAAATTCCCAAGTCAAGGCTTCCCTAAAAAACTCATGGGAGGTAATAAAGTCCCCCTCATAAGCCAAGATGCATGAAATAAATGACACAATAGAAAAACTTTATGGTCACCTCAATATCAACCAATATTATTGCATGTTTTTTAGGGAGACCATTAAATAACATTCTTTCTATGCCTTAGACTAGGCTCAAAGTGTGATGAGATGGTGCTTTTAATCCCAAAAGTTCCCTAAAGCGTATGTATGGGAGAGCATACATGGATGTCTCTTTTAACTAAAACACACAATCAACAAACAAGTTTGTAAGTAATTAAAGTGAGGTTTAATTTCATTACACCAAATTGAAAGTGTTTGATTAGATTTGTTACTATTCCCTTGGCTTTAAGATGTGAAAATGGAAATAATTTCAAACCACCCAAAAATAATTTGGTGCTTTTGATCCCAAAAGTTCCCTAAAGGGGATAGATGGGAGAGCATACATGCAAAACTCCCTATTTACTCAAACAAGTTTAGACTAAACAAATAATGAAAATAAATTGTAAAAACTTTGAAGTGTATTCAATTTTATAGTACTAAATGAAATGTGTGGTGGTGTTATTTTAGTCCCTTAGATTTAAGTTGTAAACTTTGAAAGAACAATCAAAACATTCAACATAAACATGGAAATTTTCCTCTTTAAACCCAAAGTAAAAATGCATAATTATTTTTAGAACATCCAAAAATAAGTGTGAAAGTACTAATTAAGCTTGTTTTAGCACTTTTTCAAGTAAATCCTACAATAAAATGGTCATCACTTATTTTGTCTTTGAAGCATTTTTCTAATTGAAACAAATAACTTTGTAAATTGAACTCTCAAGTTGGGTCAGGTTACACAATCGAGTCGGCTTGGCAGCTGAGTTGAGTTAGTAGCTGAATCAAGTTGGCAGCCAAGTTGGGTTAGAAATAAAGTTCGATTAGTATCCAAGTTAGTTTGGTAGCCAAGTTGAGTTACACAATCGAGTCAGGTTACATAGTCCTGATAAAAAAATTGTGACTTACAAAAAAATGGATTTTTGCTCAAATTTGTACCTTCTTTAGTTCCACACTTCAAGATCCTACAAAGAAGTGGTTAATAGGTTGTTTATAAATGCTTGTTAATTTAATTTGTGAGGTATGATCTTACCAAGTGTGACATTATTTATACTTATAATTTGACTCAAGATAAAATGGTTAGTATCATTTTAGTTCTAAAATGAAAACAAAATAAAAGAAACACACTAACTAGCATAACATCTCTAGGACTAGTCACTAAGGGGAGCTTAATGAGGAAAAACCATTTAAAAACACAACTAAAAAATGGAAAGAAATGAGATATATGAACACAAAACATAAATTTCTTACCAAATCCTTGATTGCTCCAAAAGGTACCTTCTTTAGCTTGCTCGGCTTATGCTTCAGAGATCTTTTTCAATGGATTGTGGCTACCTTCATCTCCTCTTGACACCTTTCGCTTTGGCCTAGCTTGGATCAATAATTTGGAATTATCACACTAACATGAAATGATTTTTGAATGATTTAAGCATTATAAATTTGAATTAGCCAAGCTTTAAAATGATGTTCATGTCTCTTCTATTTATAGATTTTCAAAATGGTTCATGATCAACCATGACCGTCCATCTCGAGATTGAGATTTGGGGCCATGAATTAATGTGATATCCCCTTCAAACAGGGAATATATAAACTCTAAAGCTCTGATACCATTGTGATGTCCCTTACTTAGGGGCTCTCTTATCTGCACAAAAACTCTGATACCAAAGCCCAACGCTCTGATACCACTGTGATGTCCCTTACTTAGGGGCTCTCTTATCTGCACAAAAACTCGGATACCAAAGACCAAAGCTCTGATACCCCTGTAATATCCCCTTCTAAACAGGAAATATAGCAACACAAAAAAATCTGAACCAAGATATAATCGCTGTTGGATGAATTCAGAAAGATCACAATAATATAGTCTTTTAATAACAAATTACAGCTTGTATCACTTGTCCTTGTTAAATTATTACAATTGCAGTCCTCTAATATGCATATAAAAATGAAATACAGTATTGAAAACCCTGTCTTTGAAAAACTGGAAGTGCAAATCAAGTTCTGGAAAGTCTCGGCCCTTCTGTGTCGACACACAGTCGCCGTCGTCGGTCGATATATCGCCGACGTCGGTCTCTTCCGGTCGGATTTCTGCCGATGTCGGTCTTCAGTCGACCGATGCCGGTCACTAAAACCCTCTGTCTGCCGATGTCGGTTCCTGCACTGATCTGTACGAACCCGTACGGATTTTGTACGGCCGCATATTAAGCACCACTTCCCTGTCTTCAACCCCTGATCCGAAATATAAATGTCTCTAGCACAGTAGATCTCTAGCTGTATAATTTTATTGAATCAAAACATAAAGCAATAAATACCTGGAATATCTGTGATAACTTCTGTGTGAAGTTATCTCTCAAACCTGAAATTCTGTGATAACTTCTGGATGAAGCTATCTCTCACTTTGGCAATAGATCAGCTGATATTTCACAGCCTCTTAACTGCACACACTGAAGAGGGAACGTTCTCCAATGCAAATGGAATCCTTGAACCCTAGGCTCAGTCTTCACAGAAGAAATTCTTCAATTTTCAATAATCAATAATTAATAGCATAATCCAAACTCTCTCCCATGAGAAACTCTTATACCTTTCCAAAGGTGTGCTTGCTAAAATTAGATTTCCTCAAATTAGAACTTGGGGTTCTAAAATTAGAATTCCTCAAATTAGAACTTGGGCTTCTAAAATTAGAATTCCTCAAATTAGAACTTGGGTCTTAAAATTAGACCAATTAATTAATAATTAATAATTAATTAATATCTAATTTAAAATTAGACCAAATAATTAATTAATTAATAATTAATTAATATCTCATTTAAAATTAGACCAAATAATTAATATTTGATTAAATCAATCAAATATTAATATCTCCCTCAATACATGTCGGATCCTCGAACCATCTGAAGCTGGGGAATCAGGGAGTGATTTTGCACATGATCATATAAAAACAAGGGTGCTCCACTGCATATCAAATATCCCTAAAAAGTAGGAGCTCAGGCTCAATGCATCTGAAATACCCTGAATGAAAACCAAATGTAGAAATTCTGTGAATCAAAGTCAAGCCAAGCTCCATTATGACCCTCTATCCATCATATTAGCCTACGAAGGTCACATAATAAGCTAATCATCAAACCTATCAATGTCCACGAAAAAGGGGACATGACAATCCACCCCTCCGAAAATTGCTTGTCCCCAAGCAATCTCGGAACAATGAACTAATCGATCCACCTGGATCCCAAATGTAGTTATGCTCTGCACTGCTGTGAATTAATGCAAGTACCTGTAACATCAACAGAAGTAGAACAAAGAGGAACCCATAATCAAATTGGCGAACACAACTCAACCAATCTCTGAAATCACAACTGCCCTGGATGTGTCGATACTGTAGATTGTGTACTTGGCAACTGCAAATCCTATCTACAAAAGATGGTGTTAATCCATCCCATAACTGATCCCTCTGTAATGGTGGCACAACCAACTGTACCATACTATCAAATGTGTGAGAAGAATCAATATGGAGACTCGACTCCACTGGTATCTCAAACCCCTCAGAATTAGGTACTCCCAAGTCCTGAACCGGTGTGTCAGTGTCAACAACATGTTCCCCAGCTACATCTATAGGAACGTACTCACCAACAACACTCAATGTACTAACCTCTGAGTCTGGGGCTGGTGAAGACCGTAAATGCTCTAACTCCATGGTCATCTCAGCCAAATGAAATTGTGACTCCTCATAAGCTAACTGCGTAGTCTCAAGAATCTCAGAAGTCGCCTCTAGCTGCTGAGTAAGCTCACTCACCTTATCTTCCTCGACCAACAATGCATCATATGCTGTGCTACCCCACTCCATAAGATAATCTCTGTCGGCGACCAACTGCATATAATCTTGTCTCAGAATCTGGATAGCCTCCCATAAAGAGTGGATCTCTGTCAAGGACAAATAACTACCTCCCTGCTCGATGCTAGTAGGAGAACCCCATCCATATACTGCTAACAACTGACGAGCATCATCGAAATGCTTGCAAGCGGTAGCAATGTCTCGCTCACTAACTCTCAGCTGACTAGACACATGGTGGCACTGGCTAGACTGTCTCCTACAATCCTCCTCTGATGCATGGTCCAAAAGAGTAGACTCAGAATCACTGATCTCTGGAGTAGTACCATCCATACTCTGTGAATCAACTCCATAGCTCATATCAACATACAGAGTATCAACAACTGTAGCATCACTGTCTAACTCCTCCATACTGAGAGAAACCGCTGGTGAAACTAAGTCCTCAAAACTGTCCACTGCATCCACCTGAGTATCATCTGCAATTAACTGAGAGTCTAAATCCCCATGACTAATCTCATCCACATGTCTAACAATTGGTGTAGCGCTGCCCTCAACCACTGTTGAGACCTCTTGTTTCTCCTTCGTTCTATTTTGTGATGTGGACCTTCTATGAATAGATGCCATATACCGTAATAATTTGTCTTCAAATGTAGGATCTGAAAGAGTTTCATTCATCCTCTTCTGGGTTTCATCCAACTGCTTCAAACTGTCTTCCAGCTTCTTCATATCATTGTCCCACTGTTTCTGAGTATATGAAGGCATCATGATCCTTTGCTGATTCGATCTACCCCGACTACCCAACAGGATGGCAAGACATTAGCTCTGATGTGCCCAACAGGATGGCAGGAATTTGGCTCTGATACCACTGTGATATCCCCTTCAAACAGGGAATATATAAACTCTAAAGCTCTGATACCACTGTGATGTCCCTTACTTAGGGGCTCTCTTATCTGCACAAAAACTCTGATACCAAAGCCCAACGCTCTGATACCACTATGATGTCCCTTACTTAGGGGCTCTCTTATCTGCACAAAAACTCGGATACCAAAGACCAAAGCTCTGATACCCCTGTAATATCCCCTTCTAAACAGGAAATATAGCAACACAAAAAAATCTGAACCAAGATATAATCATTGTTGGATGAATTCAGAAAGATCACAATAATATAGTCTTTTAATAACAAATTACAGCTTGTATCACTTGTCCTTGTTAAATTATTACAATTGCAGTCCTCTAATATGCATATAAAAATGAAATACAGTCTTGAAAACCCTGTCTTTGAAAAACTGGAAGTGCAAATCGAGTTCTGGAAAGTCTCGGCCCTTCTGTGTCGACACACAGTCGCCGTCGTCGGTCGATATATCACCGACGTCGGTCTCTTCCGGTCGGATTTCTGCCGACGTCGGTCTTCAGTCGACCGATGCCGGTCACTGAAACCCTCTGTCTGCCGATGTCAGTTCCTGAACTGATCTGTACGAACCCGTACGGATTCTGTACGGCCGCAAATTAAGCACCACTTCCCTGTCTTCAACCGCTGATCCGAAATATATATGTCTCTAGCACAGTAGATCTCTAGCTGTATAATTTTATTGAATCAAAACATAAAGCAATAAATACCTGGAATATCTATGATAACTTCTGTGTGAAGTTATCTCTCAAACCTGAAATTCTGTGATAACTTCTGGATGAATCTATCTCTCACTTTGGCAATAGATCAGCTGATATTTCACAGCCTCTTAACTGCACACACTCCAATGCAAATGGAATCCTTGAACCCTAGGCTCAGTCTTCACAGAAGAAATTCTTCAATTTTCAATAATCAATAATCAATAGCATAATCCAAACTCTCTCCCATGAGAAACTCTTATACCTTTCCAAAGGTGTGCTTGCTAAAATTAGATTTCCTCAAATTAGAACTTGGGGTTCTAAAATTAGAATTCCTCAAATTAGAACTTGGGCTTCTAAAATTAGAATTCCTCAAATTAGAACTTGGGTCTTAAAATTAGACCAATTAATTAATAATTAATAATTAATTAATATCTAATTTAAAATTAGACCAAATAATTAATTAATTAATAATTAATTAATATCTCATTTAAAATTAGACCAAATAATTAATATTTGATTAAATCAATCAAATATTAATATCTCCCTCAATACATGTCGGATCCTCGAACCGTCTGAAGCTGGGGAATCAGGGAGTGATTTTGCACATGATCATATAAAAATAAGGGTGCTCCACTGCATATCAAATATCCCTAAAAAGTAGGAGCTCAGGCTCAATGCATCTGAAATACCCTGAATGAAAACCAAATGTAGAAATTCTGTGAATCAAAGTCAAGCCAAGCTCCATTATGACCCTCTATCCATCATATTAGCCTACGAAGGTCACATAATAAGCTAATCATCAAACCTGTCAATGTCCACGAAAAAGGGGACATGACAATTAATCTAATTATGAAAATAAAATCCATAAATACACTCATCATGATTTAGGAATAAGGGGTATTTATGAGGTATAGGAGGCATTGATGAGGCATGGGGGGATTAATCCTGATATTTTATGCATTTATGGCTTGGGGATGCCACCTCATAGAAATGATGTCATTTGATGATGCAATTATTCAATATAAATTTCCAAAAAGAAATATTCAACAAGTTTCATGGAAAATTAACTTAAGCTCTTAATTCATATTGATTATCCTTAAACATGATTTATCAATTTTGGTGTAAATCTTGGCAATTGGTGCACAAGTTAATCAAATTGGTTAGAATGTCATATTATTGGCTTAAAATTTGACTAGATTGAAACTGGAAGGTGATTTTATATGAATTAGATCTGTTATCCCATTTAGGATGTTATATACATAAAATAATGAAGGCATGTGTCTCATGCAATAAAATTGGTAGAAAAGAGCAAAATCTAGAGCACCTAGGTACAAAAATGTCATTTTGACTCAAAATGATCTGATCAAATTTAGTTGCTTCATAAATTACATTGCCTCATTTAATGATACTCTAACCAAAATTGACACTTGAATGTGACAAGTTCACATCATTTAGTGTGTTTTTAGGCCAAATTATGCATTTTTGATAGAAATTGGTCAAAATCCTGGTTAGAGGTCATTGGTGGCCAGTTTTAAGTTTTAAGTGTCTACAACATGAATTATATTTCTCCTTTGGATATTATTGTTATAGTAAGACCACAAATATTAGTATGAACTAACTCTAGAGGCTTTTTAGTTGCATACTCCTTTGTTTGAAATCTAACCCTTATTTGCTTGCCTTTCTGACATTCCTTGCAAGTAGCATCTGCAAGTTTGGTCATCTTAGGCATATGTCTTACACACTTATTTGAGATCACTTTTACTAGGTTATCAAAGTTGACACGATCTATTCTTTTATAACATAACCAACTCTCATAAATCTTTCATATCAAGTAGCCATTACCATTCACTTCACTTAGATTTTAAATATTACTTTCAATTCTTTTCCCTTTTACAACTAATATTTTATATCTCCTTATCTTACAACCATCTACATTAAATGTGACCTTATATCCATTGTCACATATTTAGATAACATTTGGTAGATTGTGTTTTAATCCTTCAACATAAAGGACACCATATGTAGGTAGTTTTTTTATCTATATTCAAGGTTCCTTTACCATAGATTTTTACTATAGTATTATCTACCAAGCTGACAGATCCTTCCTTACATTTACTCAGTTTGATGAAATTGTTTTTATCACCAATCATGTGTTTTGAACAACCACTATCTATTGCCCACAAATTTTGTTTTTTGACATGGAGTGCAGTTTGAGCAATCATAGATTGTGCAACTTTCTGATCTTTTTACTTTCCACACATCCTTAGGTTTCTTATTTTTCTTATTTTTCCCTTTTTAAGAGACTTGTGAACCTTTGTTCATATGAAGAGGCATGATTTTATTTTTACTTTGTATTTTTGGTCTTACAAAGTTTATTCTACATTGTTTATCTATGTTACCAAAATTATTACAATTATAGCATATTACATTTGTATCTAACAAGGGTAAAAATGAATTTATGCTTAAAAAGGTTGTTCTCCTTTTAGATATAACCCTACATTCACTATCCCTATGACCAAACTAATTATAGGTACAAAAATAACCAAAAAAAATGAGGAATACTTGGTCATAGCATTTATTTGTGTAGGATGAGGAGATATTCTTAACTTTGGATTCTTCAAGTCTCTCACCCTTAATCAACCATCTACATCAGATACCTTTGTGTTCTACATCTTCCTTGAGTTTGAAGAGATTGACTCAATTTTCTTCTTTTCTCCTTCAACTTTCTTCACATTAGTAGTGCTTGTGTCTATCTTTGTATCTCTAGAGTTCTTAGAAGATTTTTCATTTTTTATTCCCGATTCTCCTTCTGCTTTGAATTTGTCATATAATTTTGTAGATGTAATAGTTATGGGACTTTTCCCTTTTTCAAAACCTAGACCAAATTTCTCTTTTGATGGATTTTTGAGAGTTGATCAATTCATCAAGAATTTCTAAACCTCCTTTCAGATTCAAACCTTTGTTTATTTATTCTTTAGTTTTTTCAAGTTCTTTTCTCAAAGCCACTATTTTTTATTCTATCTTCATATATTCATTATATTTATATTGTAGTTCATATTTAACTACATCTTTTATTATTTTAGCCTCTTCAACTTATGTCTTTAGGCTAACTACCATCTAATCAAAATTTTCAAGACTTTTGGATACTTTTTCAATCTCCTTTTGTGTCTACTTATTCTACTTTGAGTTCTCTTTTCTCAGCTTTTCAATTTCATCTATAACACAAACGAGTTCACCCTATAGATCCACTTATCCTTCCTCTTATTCTTTTGAGTCTTCAACTTTTTTTTTTGAATCTATAGAATCTAATTCTAATGTCATGAATAGAAGTTCATTTCCCTCAACCACAAAGGCATAATCATGGTCATCATCTAAACTATTACTATCATCCAATGAATCACTATCTTTTCTTATGTACAAGCCCTCCTTATTTTTGATGAATTTCTTCTTATTGGATTAGTGAGGTTTCATATTTTTACTATCCCCTTCTTGCTCAAAATTATCCTTTTTTATAAGGGAATTTAGCAGTAAAATGTATTGCCTTACCATAGTTAAATAATTTAAAGGGTAACTTACCTTTGTATTTTCCAGACCCTCTTCTTAATTTTATGACAAAGTTGGCTTCTACTTCATCAGTCTCCTCAGATCTGGATGTAGGTGCTTCTACTTTTAATTTTTTGGATGCTTTAAATGTAACTTCTCTCTCGAAAGTATTTTCTTCTCCCATTCTCATCTCATAAGCTATGAAGGTTACATACAACTCATCTACAATGAGCTTATCTAAATCTTTTTCATCCTCTATTGTAGATATTTTAGAATCATACCTAGATGGTAGAGATCTTAGGACCTTTTTTAAAATGACTAAATCTTTCATCTCTTCTCCAATACGTATGATTACATTAACTATTTCATCTACTCTAAGGAGGTAGTATAAAATTTTCTCTTCCTCATTCATTTTAAAACTTTCAAACTTACCTCTGTATGTTTGTAGCTTGGACTAATTTACCTTATAATCACCTTCATAGATGTTCTTCAACTTATTCTAGACAACATGTGTAATTTGACAATGCTTTACTCTAAAAAACTATGATTTAGAAAATCCACAAAGGATAGAATTCTTTGCCTTAGCATTTCTCTCATATGCTTTCTTGGTAGCTTGATCAGTAGGATTTGTAGCAAGAATTGTATATCCATTTACAATAGACATCCATACATCAATAACCTAATGAAGATAATTGTGCTTCCATTCTAATGCTTCAAAATGCATAATTTTATCCATCAAAGAGAGGTGCTTTATTAGAGGAAGAGCCTTATTAACTAGCCATTTTTGTTTACTATCCACGATCTACCTGAGTTGATTAAGCTTCTTCTAAGGAACCAAGGCTCTGATACCAATTTTTGGAACACAACTATCTATTAGGGGGAGTAAATCAGTAGATTGATTAAAAAAGTCATTTAATACTTTTAATGAAAATTAAAAAGTATATGTAGATATCACACACACAAAAATATACATAACACTCAGTGTACATGGAAAACCTAGTATGGGGAAAACCACAGTGAGAATAGTTGTTAGAATCTACTATTTTAATCTATCCTCACAATAAAAACCTAACTGGTTACAATGTTTAAGGGCACCAATCCTAAGGAGACACCAATCCAATAATTTAAGAGCACCTACTCTAAGGAAGTACCTACTCCCTAATTTAGTAACAACTCAACTTTTCTAATGGCACCTACCAATCATATCTATTATGGAGCTATAACTCTAGATTACAAAATTGATTCAAAATGAATCTAGTTCTATGTTATAGACCTATTCTGTAACTACTCATACTTTGAAATTATTCTCTCCTCCTCTCTACCTATCTACCCCTTAATTTTACTTCATTCCACACTTACTTTGTATCTTATATTACATATATATGCATTAGATATAGGTCTCACATCTTCTCTATGTTCACACTTGGTTGTTAACACATCATGCTTTGTTCTTGGACTCAGTTCATATTTCTTTAATGACAAGTTTCCCACTTATTTAATTCACACACTACCATCATAATTCTATTTATTTTACTATATTTATCATATATCTAGATCTAATTTTTATTCATATTCCATATTACACAATTTTGATCTATCACAGTGATCTTTATCATTGTCTATGTTGTATAATGCATGTTTCTTGAGTGTTCTATCGATTGACCATTGAGATGAACAAATATTTAAATACTAAAAATTGATATTTAAGTTTCATTCCATGATCTGATGATCATCATTCAATTATCTCAACTTTAAAATGCAACCATTAGATCATACTCTGACAAGCTCACGTACTCCATTAGATCTTTGTAATCTTCTAAACTTTAACGTTTCAACTTTAAAAATGTATCTGTTGATCTTTGATACAACCTCCTACATACCATTAGATCTTCAAAAGTAGTAAAAATTTTACCTCTATTTATTCTTAAACATTGAGCACTTGATCTCAACTCACTACTTCCTAATACTTTGGAACACATACGCACCATCAATCTCCTCAAAGTAGTTCAGTACTTAAATCACTAAACATTGGACACTTTGACCTTTTTGTCTCCATTTTATCTATTGATCTTCATTGCATGATCACACTCTCACCCTTAGATCCTCTGATATATTAATATACTCATTGGATCTCTGTTTAATAATTTCTTATGAATGTGACACATGTCACTAGCACATCTACTCTTAGGTACCTTTGACATATTAACTTCAATACACATCATTAGATCTACATTATGTGATTAAGAATTAACCAGTGATCAAGATCATAAAAATATTATATTGAATACTTAGGAAATATTGAAGTCTTTGATCACTATTCTAATCCAGTAATCACTAGGTTGAAGGGGTTGGTTACATAATGACAAGGAAGGCTTAAGTTGTAACTTAAGCAAATGGTTCCCAGTTATATCTAGTCAACATCAAAATAGAAATTCTTATGATTTACAAGACTAAAATCCATAGGGTTTTAATGAGAAACCCTAGTAATGGATGAGAGCTAAAATAAATCATTTTTGGGTGCATTTCTCTTCATCTGAACCTGTGGACCATACATATGAGATGTACTTGAAAAACCCATAACATATCTTCTATTAATTACTCTAAAAATGTTATGTTAATGGTCTCTATAAAATCATTACAACTTTATATGATAATATTACAACTTATACTATGCAATTGTAAAACATGTTCTTCTCTCCATCAATCCTGCTTGATCTTTGACATCAGTGACGTCTATAATGACATCAATATCCCTTTTGACATCAATTATAATCATATTTACAACATATATTGAAGACTCTTTTTTATTCATCCATGAGGAATGTGGCCAAGACTTGAAGAGAAAGGAATTTTAATAAGACTCCATATTTGATCATGAGGTGGTTGATGATCCTAAAAAACCTATAGTTGAGTGTGCTATCAAGGATGAAGGTGAACTTCTATTCATACCTCAAGAAGTTACAATTATAGAAGAGTCTCATGAGACAAAGGTAGAAGATGTAGTCCTTGAATAGTAAACCATACCTCATCTTGATGTTGAATCACCCATAGATGCATTGGATCATAAAGAAAATGAGATTGATGACCTCATATGTCAATAAGAGAAGGTTGTAGAGGTTGTAGTTTTAGAACAAAAGCAGGAACAATGATGATTGGAAGAAGCAAATGCAAATCTTTCAAGAGCTTGTGTAACTTTTCCAAGTTTAGGGCTAAGCACATGAGAAGGTGGAGAAATAATTTTCCATGGAAGACAATGACCAAGATTGGATAGACTATATAGAGCTCCTTGATGAGATTGAAGAACTTGCAATTGAGAGGAAACCTAATCTTATAGAGAGCACAATGGAAAATAAGAAGGTATTCCTTATTGAACCACCATTGGAGGTTGTAGAGGAGGAGTCCTATGAGAAATTTGAGTCTATTTGGATGTAAGAGGAGTTCATTTCCATAGCTAACCTAGTTGGAGCTACTTTGATCTCCTTGAATATCATTCCAATGAGGTTGGAAACCACCATGAAGAAAATGAAGGAATCAATGCAAAGGTTCAAAAGGAAACATGCCTCATTCATTCCTTGTTTCCATAAAGAAACAAATTTTTCAAAATTCCCCTTTGACCCAGGAGGAAGTGTTTATTTTATGTTATTTTTTGTTTGAGTAGGTTAATTTTGTTTTTGTGTATGTGTTCCATAAGTGCTCATGAAGCACAAATGTGTGTTTGTTTAGTTTTTTGTCTTATGTATTGTATCTTGTTGGTTTTATTGTGTTTTGGTGTGGTGTCAAAGTAATTTTTGTGTCAAATCTGTGTATAGGTGACTCATGGGCCAATGGATAGGATTAGGCTACTGGTCATGGCATAACAAGCATACCACCCTTGGGAAATCACCAAGAATGTTGATCATTTTGACCACAAGTCAAAATTAGTCAACCCCATATAGTCCAAAACTTGATATAGGGGTATATTATAATGTTATAAGGTGTGTTATAGTTCATTTGATGTAATTTAATGTCATATTAGCTTTGGTCATTGTCTAATTTAGTCTTTATGTCATTTTGAGTCACTTAGGGGTCATATATGGGTGATTAAATAAAGTGGTATAGTTTGATTAGGTATAAAAGTGTTATAATATATATTATAATGTACCTCATGTTAGTTAATATCAAATTACTTGTTAGGAATGTTAGTACTAAAATAAATTTGTAGGTGTTAACTAGAAATTAAGAAAACAAGTGAGAAAGGAGGAATTTTTGTGGTTGTGCAACCCATGAAGAGAGTGGCACATGGTAATATATTTTAGGATGGATATTAAACTTAATTTGAATAATTTATGTGCTTAAAATTATTTTTAAGTGTCAAAATTGGGATAAAACCATTCTATCTCTCCATCGTTCCATTAGGCAAGTAGAATTAGTCAACATGTTTCTTCTTGGTACAGCCAGGAGGAAGACTTCTAGGTCAAATTATCTTGGTTGTGGATAGTAAACTTGATAAAATTAATTTGAATGTTTATATTTAAATTATTTGTTTCCTATAATTTATAAAACATCCTTAAGACATTGATTGTTTATTTTTTTATGTTATTTTCCACACCCTATAGGTTTTGCTCCTATATGAGCTAGTTCATACAATATAGTTAGTGATTTTGATTCTAAAGGACATGGAATCCACCTCCCATGATTCACATAATTTTTTCCATGTTTTAAGATGATTTCATGAGATAAATAGTTTATGTTGTAGGTTGATGTCACTTGTTGACTTGTAGTCAGTTTTCAACACTTATAGAAGGTCTATTTCTATGTAATGACTTCAAACCAAAGTGATATTATGTTTCATGAATCTTAAATGTCATGATAATCACCTTATTCCCTAGTTAAATTTCTAAATATATAACATCATGGAAGTTTCAGTCAAAAATGTTCCACATAGTCAAATTCCTACAGGTTCCATCTACAGTCATGGTGTATGAAGGTTTTGATCATGTTAATAGAGGTGTAATGAATTTTATAAGGACATTGAGAACATTATTTTGGCATGGAAAATTAAACCAATCATAAGGATATGATCTCAAGTTATATATGAAAAATTATGGTAACCAATACCTCTATGCACATAGCCATACTCTATTAATATGCACCTATATGTGCCATGGAGGGAGTAAATCATGTTGGATAAAATTAATTGTTTGGATTTTATTCTTTTATGGTTGAAATTTTCTGTTTGAAAAGTTTATAAGATCCAAGATAGACCATAAAGTTAGATTTCATAAACATTTCCCATATTCATAGTCACTACTTGTACACAAAAATGTCCACCTATAGGTGGTCCCATAGAGATCTAGAAGTGTTGTATGGTAGATACTCAAACATGTTTTTATTCCTTAATCATGTTTTAAAAATATAGATATGCCTTGAATGTCTAATATAAGGTCATACATATGTACAGTCCACATTCTAACTTCATTGTCTTATCTTTTGTTGTGTCTACATCTACAAGAAACCACAGATTTATGAGAATGTCTCATAGAGGAGATATGACATGATTTTAAACCTTATTTAGGTCATATAGAGAGGGATATATGATTATAGTCATGTTTCTATAAATTTAATAGTAGAAATAAATTTGTAAGAAGTCATGTTCAAGTGAAGAACTGAGCTTTAAGGAATGTTTCCCTAAATCACAAAACAGAGCCCTCAATGATTTTGGAGCTAATATATAACAATGTTTCATAGAGTTTTGATAAATCCAAATGATCATACCTTGTATTCATATAATATGATAATATCCTTTAAAAAATAAATAGGATGTTTTAATAGATGAAAGTAGTGTTTGAAGGCCTCCAATATTGATATTTGTTCACTGAAGTTTGGTAGTGATGTCTACAAGATTTGAGTTTCAAATGACGTCCACACCTAAGGTTGAAGTATGGATACATACATTAATTTTTAAGTGTATTGTGTTGATAAAGACACCAATTATTTAAAATTAACCAAAAAATTTTGAAATATATGGTTTTGACTTCATCAACATGTACAAGTGTGCTTGACCCTAAAACAACTTGCCTACAGTTGACTGTAAACTCCTATATCATCCATGAGGTGAGTCTAGACATGGAAACACCAAAAATTGATAGTTAAATATACCTTAAAAGGCCTAAATGGTATTTAATTATGATAAACATAGGTTATAATAAGTTAAAGTATCACCTATAGGATTCTTTTTACCTCAACATAGTCAATTGTACTTGACTATAATGAATAGTGAGCAAAAGTATGGTGTTATGAGTGTTAGCTTAGTATGAACATGATGTGAATAGGTATAAAACAATATAAAATACATTGGAAGTATTAAATAAGGTATTATAAATTATTTTAAAGGTCCAATAATGCAGTGGGAACCTACAGGTGTCATCTTCTAAGCAAGAAACATAAAAACATAGTCAACACCTCTATCAAGTCAAATGCAATATATGAAACAAGGGAGTTGAAAAAGAAAAAAAAGTGTTGGAATTTTGTAGAGATTATTTAAGGTTTTATCCATAATTTTATAGTCCCAAAACAAGATAAAATATCAAAGAGGTACTCCAACAATGTACCTATAGTCATACTTGATAACTTGCACATTGTTAGTCATTTGACAGTCTACCTTATGGGTTTGATGGTGTTTGGAGGGTCTAATGATGTGATCAAGAGATGAAATTTTTCATATATAATATCCAAAAAAATTATAATCCCACCATATGTTCACTTTATATGTAACAATAGGGTAAGTTCCCTCTATTTTGTCTCTAATAGAGGGCACTCCCCAATGGTGCAATCCTACAGATTAGTCATGAAAAGGAAGAGAAGGAAGGTTGAGGGTTGATAAAACATTAAAAGAAGATATATAAGGTTTATAAAAACATATAAAAACATAGGTAAACCCTCATTTATTTTGAAAACATGATATAATGGCCTATACTCATAAGTATGTAGGCAGACATACTTGGTCTAGATTAGGCTTACTTCCCATTTAGGGGTATGATAACACTTTTGACATTAGAGGAACATTATAACCCATTGGAACATGTTTATATGGTATATAAGATGTGTTAAATCTATTGGAGTGAAAATAAAATCATATGTAAGCCATTTCTTGGTTTAGATCAACATTAGGCCTACATAAAATGGTAGATAAAGCTTGAGAGGCTCATTTCAGATGCTCACACCTAATTAGATGTTGTGCATGGGAGTATAAGGAGTTAAGGAATTTTTAAGGATGTATTTAACAAGAAATTTTTAGATTTTTTTGAGGAATTGGATGTCAAACTTGTATGAAACATCCTAAGAGGGAAAAAATACTCTAAAACCTCTAAAACCCTTGGTAGTGACTTGATTGGGAAGATGAAGCAAGAGATGCATCCAGATGAACTAAAATGTCTTAAGAGATTATTTGAGATTGTAGAGGACTCTAAAATTATTTTCTCCATCAACTTGAGTTGTACCCTACCTATATGGACAAGGTGGAAAATGAATTTTCTTTATTGTTTTTGGTATTGTGTAGGTACAGAAAGGTTTCAAGAGATGCAATCCACTTTGGGATAAATATTGGGACATAACCTAACCCACCATATTCATTTATTGACTTATTTAAGTTCCTAAGTACTTATGCTAATAACTCCACTTTAGCTAGTCCAAGATGGCATAGTGGACAAGCTAGTGAGAGAGTGAAAACTTTAAGTGGGAGTCATTTTAAGGTCTACCTAAGGAATATAAGGTCATGAGGTGTACTAAAATGTGTCATAAAATCCTTTTTATAAATTATATTGGAAAATTGAAGTAATTTTTGGTGTCAAGTTGGAACTGTGAGTGAAAGTGGAGTTATTTGGACTTAAGGTGGTAATAACTCACCTATAGAAGAATACTAATGATTAGGGATGAAGCTAATGCATGTTGGATAATTTATACAACCCCTTACCCTTATTTTAATCATTAAATTTATCCCTAGTCATCTATGGTATGATCTACGAAACCTAAATGATGAAGGTAGTTTTTTGAGCAAGCAATGAGGAGTTATACACCACATTTTAGGAGTTTCATGTTTTGAGGGACATTTGTCCAAGTAGACCTTGCATTATTTGTTTCATATTCCTCTTTCCTACATGTGTAACTCATTTTCTCAGCATGACACATGTCCTAGTGACTCTTGGACTTCTTTCTTCTCGCCTCTCTCTCCAATTCTATAAGTAGTAGCCATTTTGGCTCTTGTAGACTAATACCACACCATGTATGGTGAAGCATTACTAGTTTTGACATTGTAATTTACCTTAGAATAATAAATGAATTTTTTGTAAGTTTAAATCTCATCTTGTCAAAATGTGTGAAGAGATGTATAGTGAATAGTTAAGAGATATCTATCTATCCTTATTTTCTCTCAATCCTTCCATATTTGATGCAAGTGACTTCACTATAAAAAGTCATATGAAGTTTTGTTAATTATATGGATATATTATCAAGTGTATAATGATCCCTTAATATCTTCAATTCATCTATGGTTCCAATTACCTTGGATAGTCTTCGTGCACATCACCTTCATATTAAAATTCTAATGCTAGAGCATTGTAGGACTTTTAAATTAGTGTTATAGGCCTTATTTATTAGTGAAGTAAGTATGGAAATTTTTTGGAAACCCTTATTTTGTATCACCCCCTTAGAGTATTTTCTTTTCATGCAAAATTATATCCTTTTTCCCACAAGCAAATAGTTAGTTAGGTGATATACACTTCAAGGCATATTTAGGGACCTATCCCTTAAACATAGAGGTGTACTTATACCTATAGGTAAACCCACCTACTTATAAGTATTCCCATTTTGCCCAAATATAGAAGATATTTGAACACCCTCCTCTAGAGTGCAAGATTTGGTGACAACAGGTATAATTCATACTATCAAAGAATTCCACTTTAGATCTAGTATTTTGTTGAAAATATGATTATTAAAACTATTATCTAAAATTTTAAAGATTGTGTAAAATAAAACCTCCTTGAAATACAATAAAATTATTAGCACAAAAACTATTTTGTGCTCAAACCTCTAATTTTGAATTCAATAACTAAATTGAAAATTTATGAATGTTTATTTTATCCTTTCTAGATCTAGTGGTTGTAATCCATACTTGGAAGTGTTGTTAAGACTCTAGTTGGAAAACATGTTAAGGTAAAGTTTAATTATTATAGTTGTAACACTTAAGATTACATTTTTAAAAAAATTGTACAACCATACAAGTGGTTGTAAATTAGTAAATTTAGAAATGTTGCGTTAAAAATAATATCTTGTCAATAAACTCTACTAAGGTAAGAGCATGTTTGGGATGGTAAGCCTATTATAACAGAGTTTTTAATGAGATTATGATTAAAAAAATGACCTTTTGAGTTATAAAAATAATAAATTATGCACTCAAGTTCATATATTTCTAGGATCTAGTTTTGGGAAAAGTGCTCACATCACCCCATTTTACTCATTTTGGTGTCATAAAGGGATACCTTAGCTGGAAAAAAAATCTTATAGTATGGTTTAAATAAATATGTGGTTGTCTTAAAGGTATTATATAAAATTTTAGAAAGGTAAGGATAAATATTATCACCATAGAGGTTTGATATATATGCATGATATACCAAGAGTTAAGTATGAGGTAACATCTCTTATTTTAAGTAATGGATTACGTAAGTATTCAAAAATCATGATAATATTTTGATGTTAATTGATAGAAATTGCAAATAATGATTTATTCATTTATGAAAACTTAAATTGATGGCATGCCCCTGATCATAGAATGTTTTGAGAAAAAAATTCTACTTGGTAAGTTGAACATCTTTTCAAACATTGCTACACTTTGTTATTTTAATAGTTGTCGAGATGGCTCCTCTTTAAGAGGGGGAGGATGTCATGACCTAATGTTATGACATGTTGTAAATTTTGATGTGATACTTTTTCTAGTATGTTTTTCTTTAATTAGTTGACATTGGACTATGTGTTGCAGACTTTATTCTAGTTTAGATGCCATGTTAATAAAATTATGAATTGGTATGATTCTAGGTTATTATAATTATAGAATATGATCATACTTGATTATTTTAATCATTTTTATATACTACTCAGTTCATATTTTATTATTATTTATTATTGGTAATTGCACCTTGTTCAAAAATTGTTGATGCCCCTTATGTGGCTATAGGAATAGGTCAATGGACTAAGCTTGATGATAGACTTCAGCAACTGGGACAATAATGTGGAAAATTATGAGTAAGTCAAAATTGACACTAATGGGTAATATTGAGTTATGTTATATTCTAAGTTATTAGTCGAGTATTGAATTGCTACAGTCATCTTTGTGATTTTTATTATATTCTTGACTAGTATTTTTTGTCTTCATCTTTTTGGATTGATTTATTCTTGGTTGCTTTGTGTGTTGGTTATGTATTGTTCATTTTTAGTAATTATTGTGTGGGGGACTTATCCACCCTCATTTCTTGATCCCCTTGGTAGTCTTGGTTGTTTATACTTAGGACTTTACCTTAGACTTGGGCCATGATTATTTTTTATGTGGGTTACATGTTAATTTGAATTAATTTTGAAAACTAAAATTTAAATTAAAAACACTACCATACCTTTTTATTAAATCCTAAGGGCTTAACCTAGGTAAAGAAAGGGTAAAAGTGTAATAGGGTATTGAATTAAGGATTTATTGAAAATAAGAGCAAATTTTATTAATTAATAATCGCAAGGAGTGTGGCATATTTTTTAGAAAAGGCATGGGCAAGTGGCAAAAGGAAAAATGGAGGGAACATGCATGTGAAGGAGGACACAATTTTTTAAATGCATGTGCAAGTGGGATGAAAGGAATGACGTATTTTTTAGGCAAAGGAAGAGTTTTTGGGACTCAATAATTATTTATCATGGAAAGAAGATGAAATATTTATTTAGTTTGGAGGGATTTTGGCAAAGAAGGGAAGCCACGTATAGAATGGTGTATTATGTTTCCCTCTTGGATAAAATCTTAGCTATGAAGCCACACACTTGGCATCATTTTTCTTAATTTTATCTTGGTATGTAATGGAGAGGAAGGAAGATGCTTGGAAAAATAAAAATACATCCATGGTAGGTCATATAAACTCTTCATTAGGTAAGGAGTAATTTGAAAACCCTTATATGTTTAATTGGGTTGATTTATTATATTTATGGGAATAATTTTATGTATAAAAGCATGGTTGAAAAATAAACCTTATATGGTTGTTTTATCTCTCTAAAAACCATGACATAATTATAGTCTTGAATGGAATAATTTTATTGTTTTATGGGACTATATTAAAGTGATGGATTTATTAATCATATGGTTGTGTTGAAAATACTTTTAAATGGTGGGTTTAAATCTTGAATACCATTGATGGAAATACACATTTCATAGCTCATTTTCTCATAATAAAACCTTGTTTATACCTTGTATGGTTGTCCATACCTTTAGTGTTGGATAAACTATTATATGGTTTCCTTTTCATACCAAAACTCTGGTTGAAATTATACACTTGAAGGGTTTCATGTGTTTCTTTGCATACTTGTGAAGGTTACATGATAATTATTTGATAAAATGTCCACATACAAAATTATGGCTTGAAATATATATTTGTATTACTAATTTATAAACCTTGTGAAGGTTACATGCCAACTCTTTGACAAAATGTCCACATATAGAAGTATGGCTGGAAATATATATTTATATGACTAATTTTAAAATCTTGTGAATGCTACATGCCAATTATTTGACAAAATGTCCACATACAAAGCTATGAATATAAATATATATTTTTATGACTAATTTTAAAACCTTAAAAATGTTACATGCCAACTATATGATAAATATCCACATAAAAAATTATGGCTAGAAATATATTTATATGACTAATTTCTAAACCTTGTGAAGGTTGCATGAAAATTGTTTGACAAAATGTTTGCATGCATCACCATGGTTAAAAATATATTTTTTAAGGATTATGATTATTACATTGTAATGGTTTATTTTTCATATGACTATCATGGCTTAAAATATACATTATATGGCCAATTTAATTGCATACATTACAAGAGTTGAGTATACTTTTGTATGACTTATGCATACATTTGTGAAGGTTAAAATGGTGCCCTAGTATGACTGTTCATAATTTTTAGAAGGTTGATTTTATATGTTGGTATGATTAAATACATTTAAAATCTGATTTTAATAATTTATTCTACTTATTCATGAAGTTATTAATACATTGGAGTGGTTTTAGTTCTTTTTTTTGAGAATTTCATACAATTAAAC